>VZTQ01008428.1:0-130199 GCA_013400755.1 Pelecanoides urinatrix | reverse complement strand
AAGCTGGTGAAGGGCCTGGAGCACAAGTCTGATGAGGAGCGGCTGAGGGAACTGGGGCTGTTTAGCCTGGAGAAGAGGAGGCTGAGGGGAGACCTCATCGCGCTCTACAACTATCTGAAGGGAGGTTGTAGTGAGGTGGGGGTTGGTCTCTTCTGCCAAGTAACAAGTGATAGGATGAGAGGAAATGGCCTCAAGTTGCACCAGGGGAGGTTTAGATTGGACATTAGGAAAAAATTCTTTACTGAAAGGGTTGTCAAGCATTGGAAGAGGCTGCCCAGAGAAGTGGTTGAGTCACCATCCCTGGAAGTATTTAAAAGACGTATAGATGAGGTGCTTAGGGACATGGTTTAGTGGTGGACTTGGCAGTGCTCGGTTGACGGTTGGACTCGATGACCTTAAAGGTCTTTTCCAACCTAAATGATTCTATGATTCCGTGATTCTATGACTGTTTTTGCTAAGCATACTATACATCTTAAATTGCCCTCCTCCTTCTGTCTACATCTCTCCTATAGATTCCACTACATCATTTTCTTTTAGCTACTTTTTTTATTGATCATAATACAGAAGAATCCATTTAAAACATAATTATGTGGAAAAGCTTAAAAATCTTAATTTACTTTGTGCATCTCTTCCAAGTTTATCCACTGGGATTTTAGGAGCTTTTTGGCATCCATTGTTATGTGAGTTTCAATGTAGTGTTCCTCAAGAAAAAAAAATTACTTAAAGAAATGTTTCTTGTCTTTGCAATATGCTAGCTGGTCTTTCCAAAAAGAAAAGAAAAAAAATTAAATGAACATAATTTATTTAAGTGATCGTTTTCCTTTTGGCAAAGGCAAACATTTTAGCATTTTTATGAAACATTTGAAATGCAGCAACTTCTATAGGCCAGGACAGATCTTTGTGCTAAGTGCTGCACAAAAATATGAAATTGATATCTGCATTAATGTTTTTGCTGTCTAAATACACCACTAATTGACAGTCAAGTTCTACCTGGGATGAAAACTGAATTCTGCTTCATAACGTAATGACATGAAGATTGCCAGTTTCTCTCTTCCTGGCATCTAATTTTATGGGAACTTGCAGGTGATCTTACGAACACAGAGGGAATACCCCAATTACAGAAAAAATCATCTGTGAATGTTTGTTTCACACATTACTCTAGAAGTGAAAAGTGAGCAGAACCTCAGTCTGTGGATGTGGGACTGGCAGCTGAGTGATCATTGCAATTCTTCCCCTGGTCTCATGGGCAAAGGGTCTTTTTCTACAGCCATCAAGAATACAGTTGTGGCTCAACTGCCCCAGTTAGTGTCTTGTCCATCTGTTGCTTACCTCTGAGACTGAGTGAATTAGCATGTGTGATTTAATCCATTCTGAAGAAGAAGTAAGACTCAGACCTCCCAAGATGAGTTAGGGGGGTACCTATTGGTAACACTGGCACATCTACTGACCCATTGGGAGTGTAGACTGGAACATTCACGTAATGTCCTTACCTGGGGGAGCGAGTTGCCTGTCTGGGGAGATATAAATGTCTGGAGAAATTCTGTGATAAAAGTCGCAATGTAGGTTTTGTAATACTGTTTCAGGAAATCTCCTGAAACAAATCACAGCTGACAGATTTCCAATACCTATTGCTCTGGTCAGGCCCAAAATAACATCATTGTGAAGTCCAAGTCCATCATTTATCAAACACAGTATTTCTACAGTGGCTATTGCAATGTGGTTCAGATTACAAAATCACTAGTGCCAATGTGAGTCGGAAGTTTGGTGCAGAATAGAAAATGCCATGCAAGATAATTGCTTGTGGTTGAACACTGTCTGACAAAAATTCTCCAGCTAGCTTTAAAAGAGCAATTGAAGTGAGACTGTGGCTTCATTTCAGCCAAGCGAAGTAAGCTAAGACTCGCACCTACTAAACTACTAGCAAACATTGAATAAAAAAGAAAAATCAGTTCATTTCTATCATATTGCTTGCTAAACACCTTTTTCAAATACATATTTTTCTCCACTTTATGTAAATCAGCCCTTAATTTTAGATAATTCAAGCATATGATTCTTCTTTGACATGCTGGCATGCTTTCTTGATTAGAAATCTGTATCAGTATCTTTCTATGAATGTCCCAGAATATCATCCACATAAATGTTAGAATATATATCAATAAAAAAGTGAGAAAAATGAAAAAAAAAGCAGGTAATCAGTCTAAGAAGAAAAAGTTGAGGGATACTCATGAAAATTTTCTGTTGCCTACATTTAAAAAAAAAAAAAGAATCCTTGCTGAGGAGGAGAATACATTATTGATCTAATCACCATTATCAGAGAGAACAAGTAACGGGCTTCAATTCTATTAAGTGTGTTACAAATCAGAATGAAGGATGCTCATGTTTATCCATCAGTAGAAGATGAACAACCCAACCTTGGCAGTCGTGGGGTCCAAATTCCTAGTTTTATGGCCTATCGTGGAACAACAACAACTTCTGCTGTGAGACAAAATATGCATCCACACAAAGGAGAGTGCTTCCATCCTGACCAGTGGATCCAACCATGAGCAGGTATTTCAATTCTGTGCTGCATGGGCGTTCAGCTACTGGGACAGCAATATCACCCAGAGGCTTTTCTTCACGAAGTGAGAAGAAACGGATCTGACAGAAGCTTCCGGGCTATGGTATCTGCCAGTAAGTCACTGGTTGGCCTGTGACAAACAAACTTCTGTCAAAAAAAAATGTGTAAAGGTGATTCTGCTATGGTGCAGATGAAGGAGTAGATGACCTGGCAAGCTGTCTTCTATTCTCTTATAAATTGAAATGAAAGCGAACTACACTGTGGGTATGTAGTGAAGGGTTTGATTTACACTCATCTTTGTTATGAGCATGGGCATTCTCTCTTATGTGAAGAGGTTATCTCAGTCTTCAGGGAGTTCTTTGATTAGAAAAATAAGAAAAAAATAATCCAGTTGTAGCCTTCTTTATTATAATGCAAAGGAACTGGGCATTGTTTTGGAAAGCATTGAGCACAAAGTCAAATGTGAAACATACTCGGACTCCTTTCATAAAATTCATGAGAAAAAAAAAGACATTTATTTCCTTAATCCAAGGATTTTCCACACACAGTGACAGAAAATGAATGTAACATTTTTTATTGTGATGCATCTGACTGTTGCACAATTTGCTGTTAAAAGGTACACCTGTTTTTTGGAGAAGGGAAGATGTTAATGAAGTTTCAAATACTGATGCATGTATTCCTTCATTGATGTTCTTTTGCCAGTAAACTACTTAGCATTCAGTAGAAAACTATTGTTTTCCACATCTCAAGGAACAGCAATTGTTTCTTAAAGAGACCTGAAGAAAATGTTTACATATAATTTCTTTGTATGAAACAAAGCAACCACCTAACACCAATGAAAAGACTGTCAGTTTTCTAGGGAGAGCCCTTTCCATCTATAACACATCTCACAATGGTGAGTCAAATAATCACAACTCAGAGCCGACCTACAGAGCTTATTAAAAATTGATTTCAGTCTAGGTAAGACTGTAAAGGTGCATATAAATCATGTCTTCCATGTTCTTTAAATTGATAAAAGCACTTCATTAGTTACTTGTTCTCTAAATTTGTAATACTAGCACCACTAGGATAGAAGTGGAGGCTAGTGCCATCTGAAAACCCACATTCTGGCTGAAAATATTTAAATAATGATCACTATATTCATGCAAATGTTATCTGGGGACATTAAATCTCTTAGCCAGTCTTGCTTATGGTTTGTATGTCAATTGTTTTCTGAAACACAAAATTTGGGGTGTGGGGTGGTGTGGACATGATGTATTTGCTAGGAAGTCTGTTCAGATTAGACAATTACTTTTGGAACAAAATTACATGTCTCTCATTTCATTGAGACCATGCAGGTGAACATAATTGCTCTTTTTCTATGTCACAGTTGAATTATGTTCAAATTGTTCTCTGGAGAATGCAAGGAATTATGTCTTTTAAAAATTTAGATTTTTAATAGATAGATAAACTGAGTCACATAGAAAGTAGGTGAGTGAGAAAAATTCTAACAGCAATTGAGCTGTAAAGCCAGGAATTTCACCTGCTTTATTCTCTGGCCTCTGTTAATTATACAGACCTTAATTATACAGACCTTTGGAGATAAGGTGGAAAAGAGTAGACAGACAAATATAAGGACAAATGTACCACAGGGAAAGAATCTGATGATAGCTGCTTTTTATGGCACTTACCAACCATCAAGGAACCATGAAGAAAAATTTTCTTGACAAAAGAAATTAAAAAAAGTGTAGTATAGATTGGCTGCCCAGAAATATGGACTCTAGGTCAAAAAATGAAAGAAATCAAGCCAAAAGTCATCCAGTCTTAATTCTATCTTAGTCCTTGGGACTAATATTCCTCACTAATTAAGTCCATCTGGAATCCTGGAGCCAGTTGATAAGAAACACCGAGCACAGGGATTTAGGCCAGATAAATTTGGGCATCAGAAAGAGTGTTGACTGTCCATGGGCCAACAGTCTGGGAATCTGGCCTGACCTGGACTTCATGGTTTTCTTTTTTTGGCCAGCTAGCACAGTCAAACCTCAAGAAAAAGAGTGAACTGTAATTGCCTTCAAGTTTTTACACTTATGAGAAAAAGCTACAAGATCATGGAGAGTAGCATAAGAAATACTCTTTTGGCATGTTTTTTTTTATAAAATTAAAATATAACAAAATTACATAAGCTCTGGTAAGGCAGGTGCCTGCATTAACATTCACAGAAGGTTTCATAGAGCTAAGAACAATGCAAACCATTTTAATTACAGCTGGTTCATTCTGGTGGAACATTTGTTTTACATTGTGAAACTCACCACCGCATTCAGAGCTGTGAGGTTACTAAAACATTATTTTTCTGTTCAATTGTCATTGCCAAGTATGATGTAAATTTCCCCTACTAATGTAATTTCATGCACCTTTAGGGCAGCATCTATGTGAAAATTGACCTATAATTTGTGTGAAATATTATTGTAATATCCATGTTGGAAATGGAGCATAAAATTATACTAATATGTACACACAGGTCACATTTACTTATTTTCAGGGCCTTGTTTCAAGACTGTTATTTTATCTAGCAGGTCGTTTTCAACAGGAATCTTTTTGAATCATTTAATAAAGATCTGAAGTCTTCGTTTTGATCCGACAAAATTCAAATCACTGTAAATCCGTTGCCTTTCTTGTATCAAAGCGAATCTCTTAAGAATCAGGCCGAAGTTATTAACTCTAGAGATACAATTTAAAGTCACAACTGGATTCCTCAGTTTTAGCTCTGACATCTGCAAGCACCAGATTTTAAATGTGTTACATACTGTACCTCTGAGGATTTCTTTTGTTTCACTTATGAGACTGAAACATGTTGTTAAATATTCAACAGTGGAATTCTAGGACAAACCCTTTGTGCTTTTATTTGTGTTTCATTTTTTATTTGCATCCCAATTGTAACTGCAGTTTAAAAATAGAAAGTTAGAAATCTCAAATCTCTCAGTAATCAGTGAAGAGAGACAGTTGCTCCTGTAAGAACTCTCATTTCTCCATCCCCAAGCTGTGTGAGGAAAATATTCCCTAGCTTCTGAGCAAGCTCTGAATGGGTAACTTTTATTTCTAATGTTTAGTTAGCTAAAGTTGTGTGAGATGAAGCCAACCGCTAATGTCCAGATCCACAAAAGTATATAGATACTTCACTCTAGCTGAATCTGAAGGATTTATACTCATAAATTTCAGAGACTTTGGGTTTGATTTTGTTCCCATGTAACTTTTTGGGAGAAACCTCCTAGTGATTCCTAGCATGCCAGAATCATAGAGTACAAATGGAAGAATTGAACAACAGAGAAGAAATCACAGAGTTTTTTGCCCAAACAATAAGCCTTAACACTGTACAACAACTTGTAAAAAAACCCTGATGGGAAAATTCAATTCAGTCTGAGTAATATTTGCAAACAGTGGAGATTATATTAATCTGTGCATGCTTGTATTACTTAAAGCTTGTATTTGCTTATATTCCTAATATTCAATAGAAATAGAGACCCAATGATTTCTTCAATGGCTACAATTTCTAGGGCCTTTTTCTGCCTTCTGAGAAAGTTTCTGCATATCACAGTAGGGCTGCAATTACTCCATCACTGCAGAAATGTACGCTTGCTAAAGAAAGAGCCTAATTATCCTCCTATTTCCAGCTTGTCTTTCTTGGTATGACATTTGAAAGATTTGTGTCAGAGCATTGCCTGTAATCATACGTGATCAATTTGGGTCTATCTTTAGGTCTTGGCATAGCACCTGTATTGTGTTACTGAATGAATTTGAAGGGATGTTTTATGGTTCAGATATCTGCAGGAGTGCATGTTGGACTTAATCAGAAGAGAGAATGAAAGACCTCCACATTCAGTCAAGCTGGGTGGAAAGTAAGTATTTACAGGAAGATGGAAATACTTGGTTTAAGAAGAAATAATGTGAATTATAATAGGAAAAGCAATTCCATGAAACCCATAGGTTTAAAATAAGCTGTGATTTTAAGAACATTGCACCACCTCCTACTCTGTTTTTATGTGTGTGCATGTGCCTGTGCATGTGTGTGGATGTGGATGTGGATGGGTGGGTGGATGTAAATGGGGAAGTAAGCAGATGGGAATAATCTTTGCTAGTTAGGAAAAAAACCAAAAAAAGATAAAAAAAAAAAAATTCTGACATGCATCATGGTAGATTCAAAGCCCAAAACTTTTTTTTTTTCCAAGGGAAAAAAACATTCTGTATTTTGGTGCTTGAGATGCTTAGCTTGATCAGATCTACTGGACTTCCTACATGCATCTGACCCCAGATGAACGCCGTGGACTGGACAGGTCAGTACAACCTTCACAATTTTGACCAAAGACGTAATTAAACACCAGAAAAACTTTTTAACTGCATCTTTGCTCCAGGCAAGACTTGTCTGTGAAATATTTCACTCAACAAGCTGATACTTTTCAGCAAAATCTTCCAAATCACACCTAAAAGGTGAGATTTTCAAGCAAATCTATACTGGAAAAAAATACTTTGGGAGGAGACAAAGCTTTTAAGACAGAACTGTGGATGAATAAATTACACTAGGAATAGTGCTGGAAAGTGGTGTAGAAATAATCTTCATTTTTTCCAAAGGGCTAATAAACAGAACATTTTCAGAAAGTTTGTGATTGTGCACTGAACTTTATCAGATCCACTAATACCTTTTCTCATGGAAAATTCTTACTTAATATAACCTACTCCTGAAATTTGCACAATGCAATAAGTAAAGGTATTCATTCTTTTGTGCCTTGAAAGAAAAGAAAAGAAAAGAAAAAAAAATGGTAATCCTCAATTCTTTAATTCAAAACATTTTTGCAATTCAAAAGCAAGAACAAGATCTTAGTAAGATGACACTGTAGTGTCCTACACTTATTCTCTCCCAGATACAACTGTTTGAAATTTAGTCAACTTGCTGTAACTGATACTGCTTCAAACTTACTCTACAATCTTAAAATCAAGCTATTTTGTTCCGTGTTTTGTGTCATCTCCAGTAATAGAGAATATGAAATTAAAATTCTACTGACAGTTTCACTGATGAACGATGCACAAGACAATGCATTTCACTTTTCAGTCTGTGTCCCAGGAAAAAAAATTACGCAAGGCAAAAAAAGAAAATTATTTTTTGGCAATTCAAATACTAAATAATACTATTAATTTATCTAATTAAGAAATATTTGGTGGAGAGTTTTCATAAATGTTGAATTTATAGAGCATATTTTCTCACAGAAGTTATAAAAATGCTTAAGGAATCAAGAGATGCTTAAATGATATAATGTGTGCAAAACTAAGCATTACTGTTAAACAATAATAATGCTAGGTAAGATGGCTTTTTATAGTAAATTTTCACCAAAAAAAATACTTTATCAAAGGCAGAAGTAGAAAAATAAAAATAATATTAGATAAAGTGATTTATAAGTGCATCTCCTACACAGATATACACATAGCTCTTAAAGAATGATGTAGAAAACCCATACCGATTCTTATTGTCTATTTAAAGTGTCTAATTTAGGTAGCAAAGCTTAGACTGTAAAATCCCTATGTAGTCAATGCAAAAAGACCCCTGTCCCTTTCAAGGGCTTTTCTAATCTCTAAAAATACTAAGTAGTCTTGTTTTTTGTTCTGCATATCTAATGTGGCAAGACTCTTTTCTACACATCTAAACCGTATGCCTAAACTAAATGCTTTAAGTGGCATAATAGTGTTTTTTAAATCAGATATGAAAACATAGGTAGAATAACTTAAAAAAAAAAAAAAAGAAACGAAAAGGTAGAAAACAAAGTGAAAACCACACCACCACATGCTTCTAAAATCCAGGACATGAAATCCTTCAGTATGCCTTCTGCAAGAAAATCCTTTTAGCTGACCCGGACAAGATGATACACTCTATTTATGTGCTCAGCTTTTGAAGACCATGAGACATCTTTGGCTGTGCTCCCTGGTGGTAGCGCGCTCTGGGTGCATTGGGTAGCTCCTTGTCAATAAAAAATACAAACTCCTCTGTCAAATTGTCCCTGTGGTCTGGCATTGTAGCCACTCCATAAGGTGAAAATTCTGAAGGTTTGGACATTATTGTCTCTATAAGAAGGTTATCTCCTCCGTGTCACCAAAATATTTTAGCAATGTGTTACTCAGCCCATTTTTTCACATTTCAACAAGCTTTAAAGTTGACTTGGGCTGATTTTTAAGACACTTTAAACACAGGAACTTTCTTCTCTGTAAAAAGTGAAACTGTCACTGTAAGATTGGGGAGTGGCTCAAATGCTGACCCAAAGACATGGAGTGATGCTCTGAGAGAGAACTAACACCAGTGTATTTTTTTCTGTCATACTTGCTTCTACATCAGATTTCAGGATTATCTCTAATTTGTTACTGGCTTGTGACTAACTAAGAGAAAAACAAAGCAAAACCCTCTGACTGCTTTTATACTCAGACTGATCAACTACTGCACACCTTCAATCTCGGACCATAATTTGCAAGTATTATAAGAAAAGGAAGGAGTTCTTTAGTGTAATTAAGAAACTAGTCTTCCTATATACTTAATCTCTAACATGAAGGTTATTTCACCTGCACCAGCTTTTTAACTGTTTTCATCCTTCCCCACCTCAGCGTTGTTACTGATATGCATATGAAGCATGCATATTTACACAAACAAACAAAAAATACTGAAATCAGAGGTCATTTATAAGTTTAATTACCTACCAAAACACTCTTTATGGAAATACCCACTATGATAAATCTGAGAGCCCTGAGCCTCATCCACATAGATGACCATTTTACAAGAATCCAACGGACCTTTCTGAGGGGCAATATAATTTAAAATTTTACTAGTAGTAAATTGATCTTCTCTCAAGTGCTTTAAATTCTTCACTACTAAATGTCATTTGCCTGTTGAATAGCAAGTGGGATCTTTAACAGGAGTCAATTAATCTTTGTGGTGAATTATTTTTCACATAATGCTCAAAAACTGTTAGCTTCTATGTAGACAAGTATGGTGAGGACAAGTCCTTGTCTCACAGAGTTCAGACTGAGAATCTCATTCTGCAGAAACACTCTCACATAAATTTATTGAATCAAGCAGTCACATTGAACTCAGTGGTAAAATCCTTCTATATATTTAAACACATAGACAATTTTTTTATGATAAGTGTTAAAAAGTATCAGTTGCATCTATTTTTATTCCATGACTTTCTCTGTTTAAAATGCCCAAACAAGGTTCTGGAACACAACCAACAGAGTTGTGCCTTTTGAGTTTGATACTACCATCAATTTCTTTATTATTGAAAAGATAAAATGGGAAGAAACTTCCTACATTCAAGAGAAATAAAAAATATAGATGTGCTAGCTCTTCACCTTGAGAGTGTTTGCACTTTAAGGAATAAATGACATTTCTTTGACATTCAAATAACAAAGGTGGATCCAGCACATGTTACTGAATGACTGAAATCCTTGATTCTTCCCCTTCTTATTTCTATCCTACCCTATATTTCTGCCTGTCATTAAAGGCATACATTCTAGTTTGATGGCTGAAAACCAATCCCTTGAAATCAATAGGATCCTTGACATTGAATTTAAGAGGAATAGGCTTTGGCCTTGAGACTTTCAAGATAGAACTATATCATCATTTAAAGTCATCTCTGCAAAGGAAGTGGTTCAGGTGTTTTGATGTGCCTGTGGCTGAACTGCCAGACAGCAGACATTGAACCTCAATCCTCTGGATCTTAATGCATGAGCTCTCCTGCCTTAGGTAAGGAAAGCCTCCTCTATTTGCTCGTTGTCCCTTGTATCTGGGCCAGCCAATGCTAGCATGGGAAAAAAAGGCACCACAGCAGATAAGTTACAAAGGCCAGTACCAGCTTAGAGACTGTGGGTGAGATGTGTTATATCAAACAGAAGAATTTTGCTTCAAGAGGCAGAGAAGAAATGAGCACCCTGAGAACAA
The DNA here is from genome assembly GCA_013400755.1 of Pelecanoides urinatrix. NCBI lineage: Eukaryota > Metazoa > Chordata > Aves > Procellariiformes > Procellariidae > Pelecanoides > Pelecanoides urinatrix. The sequence continues at coordinate 119,694 of VZTQ01008428.1, read as the reverse complement.
GCAGTCCCATAGCTACCGCAGTTGAAGGGGAGAAAGAAGGGGGAGAAAGAACTGTTGGGGATGGTATTCCCATTTACTGCAGCACTTGTCTGCATGCCTCTCTTTCCCGGTGGGATAGGAACGGTGATGCCGCCCTGTTCCCCTACGTATGCAACAGCTTCATGGTTCCCCAGTTTATGAGGTCCTTCCTCCAGCTCTTACCGGTTAGCTGGAAACTGTTAACTCAAAGGAGTAACCATGATTTCAGAGGCACAGCATAAACAGGGGTGCTCTTGGAGGAATGGATATCTCCAAAACTACTCTTACTCAAACCTGTGCCCAAAGTAACAATCTAGCCATCTCTAGCTATTTCAGCTAAGGTGGTATTTTTTTCTTTACCAGTATTAAGGGAAATACAATTATATGATAAAGACATGAAGCCATTCAAGACACTTTGGAGGCATCAAGTCCACTTTGAGAATCTTTTATGTAAGCCATCTGAAGATAAACGTCACAGGCATTAGCTAGATATTGGGTACATATATGCTGAAATATGTGAGTTTATATATGTTCGTACACATCCACACACACCTATATGAACACACATATAGTTCTGGACCTTTTTATCAGACTTTCATATGCATCCAATTCAAGAGAATTATTCCCACATAATCTCATTAAAAAATAATGTAAATTACAGTACTTAATGGCCATTTTTAATTTTTGCTTGACAGCCTACTTTCAGTAGAAGATATTAATATAATTAAGTGTAACCAAAGCAGAAGAAAACATTGCAGAAATTAGAAAAGAGTAATTTTTGTGCCATTACTGCAAGACAAATAAAAACAGTATTTCCTTTTCATTTATGAACAAAGAAAATCATAGCTTCCCCCACTCCTGGCAAGTTTGAAACTTACTTTATTCTTCAGTCTACCTCCTGTGTTCATTTCCTTCTCTCTTTACTATTGTGGCTTTGTGTTTTCATCTGGGAGCCATCATACCCAGTAGACCACTCACATATTTATAGCTTGGCAAATTGATTCATTCAGGAACCTGAAGTGTTGCCTGAGAGGCAGAATGACTGAGCACTGATGAAAGGGACCTAGACTAGGCTATTGCGCATAAAACAGCCTGCTGCTAAGGTGGACTTGGCAAGCCAAAAAGCCAAAGTACCACTTGTGTGTGTGATAATGTTGAGACAGAATATTAATTCCACAGGCTACCTTCATCTTTTCATGCATTTATTTTCTTTCTTTTATAAGCTGTTTATTCTTGACTATTAAAACCCTGGCATCTTTGATTTGCTTCTGTTAGACTCCGTGCATCCTCTGTTTGCATGTATCATGAAATGTTCTGCTGGTCTCTGAGATTTAATGCAACAAAAACCCCCAAACAATCAAAGAGAAACCAAAAGACTTGTTTCTTCTTCTGATTGCTGGCTGTAATTTACTGCAATTCATAGGGCAAAGGTAAATATGGTCTTTTAAACGATGTTCACTAATTGAAACAAACCAGAAACATTGGAATTGTTAAAAATTGGCATTCAGGGTTTCTACTGGTTCCTTTATTACCCAACTGGTACTGATCCTCCAGGAGGAAAGGTCAAGGCTATGGTGAGAGTCTTAGTCAAAGAGCTGAAATTACAAGGGTTTTATACAAATGTGAATTTAAATAACTTATTTTTTTTCCCCACTACTAATGGTTTCCATTTTCAGCTGTCTGTCCTGCAGATATGAGCCCACTATTTGTGAAGCCATTGCTTGAAATTACTGCCCCAAACGTAAGATAAACCAGCACTTAGGTTATGTTAAAAGTCTGAACTCTAGTGGGTTCAGCCGTTGCTATACAAGTAAATTAGTTTTCTCAGCAGCAGAAATGGGGTCAGTGGAGTCTAAGAGGGAGAGCAGAAAAGGAAGTCACTAGAGATGTTTCATTGTGTGTTGTCATTAAAATGGGTGATATATGCAGAATAGAGGTCAGACAGGCAAATAAGATGAAAAATTATGAATATTAAAGAAAGAGTGTCCTGGTTTTGGCTGGGATAGAGTTAAGTTTCTTCCCAGTAGCTGGTACAGTGCTGCGTTTCGAATTTAGTATGAGAATGATGTTGATAACACACTGATGTCTTAATTGTTACTAAGTAGTGCTTACCCTAGTCAAGGACTTTTCAGCTCTGCCACTCCCATGCTCTGCCAGGTGCACAAGAAGCTGGGAGGGAGCACAGCCAGGACAGCTGACGCAAACTGGCCAATGGGATATTCCATACCATATGACATCATGCTCAGTACATAAACTGGGGGTTCGTTGGGGAGGGTCGATTGTTGCTCGGGGATGGGGGCTGGGCATCAGTCAGTGGGTGGTGAGCAATTACATTGTGCATCACTCATTTTTACATTCGCCTCCCTACTCCCCCCTTCCATTTCTGTTCTATTAAACTCTCTTTATCTCAGTCCACGAATTTTACTCTCCTTTTCTGATTCTCTCCCCTGTCCCACTGCGGGGCAGGGGGAGTGAGCGATTAGCTGTGTGGTGTTTGGCTGTCTGCTGGGTTAAACCACAACAAAGAGATAAGGACACATTTATATATATTATAGAGTGGTCAGTATCACCAATTTCTAAAGGATGTCAAAGGCTTTAATCAAGTAGTTAAAAGTTGCTGCTTTCCTTCCTTCTTGGTGAGATGTATTTGCATATTTATTTTGCAAAATCTCATGCAAAATAATTTATCTCTACCAGACAACACAGAGAAAATGATGACTTTTGATAACACTGGATGAAATGAAACAATGAAATATAACACAAACACACACTTGTATAAATATATTTATATAAAACATATTGCAATAATTCTTTAGCTACCTTATCCACTTAGATTAATTAGAAGGGAGGTTTGACAGATAATGAGTGTGCATATAAGTGTGTCTATTAGAGCACAGAACTGGTTTTACAAAGGACTGTTTTCCCCCCTTTCACCAAGAACCATACAAATTTGGCTAATATAAAATTTTTCAAAAATCTTGAGAATTGATAAAGTTCCTCTCCCCTAACTTTGTTTCTACAGGGTTAACATTTACTCTAAACTAGAGTAGCCAATCACTTAACTAGTCAAGTTTCATTTAGAGTCAATGGTGATCAAGAAGTACTTCCAAACGATGAGTCTTCTCCTTATGAGAAGAGTCAATGGTGATCAAGAAGTACTTCCAAACGATGAGTCTTCTCCTTATGAGACAGGTACTCCTAAGCCTGTTTGGAGTTTTGGTTAATATGTTCATTTGAATAAAGTCTTTGCTAAAGTGTTAGCCAATGTGTCTCCCATAAAAGCATTATTGACAGATAAACTGTCCGAGCAAGAACATGATAATGAATTCTGGTAGCTGGTACAAGATATTTTGTGATGCGGAAAGGGAATAAAAGAGATATGTTCATGAAGGGTAAGGTGGATTTACACTTCTGTGGCCTCTGTGATGGTGATGGAATGTGTCCGTCCAGATTAGGTGAAATTTATCATTGTTTTGTATCGTTGTTTTAACTCTCTAAAGAAGGAGGAAAAAAATATATAAATATTTTTATATACTATAATATAAAATAAATATATTATATTGTCTTTGTGGTTGTAGCTTTGTGGTAATGTCTTGCTACCCAGTGCTCACACATTTTTGGAACCAATGTTAAGGCTGTGTCTTTCAGGCAACAAATATGACCAAATCCTTAGCACCAGACTAAACCCTGGCTTATTTTCTGTGAAACAAGATTAGCATTGACATCAGTGAACAACCAGCACAACAGCAATGAAGCTTCTGTAATTGCAGTCCTGACAATTCACAGGTACTACAGACAGCAGCAGTCACTGTGAGAATAGTGTTGAACATAAATGAACTGAATCAATGTATGGAAACCTCTGCATTTAGGGTGGTGTATTTTCTATATTCTGCATTTTACACAAAAAGAGAATAGTGTATATATACAGAATATACGTGGAGAATACTGGGAAGTATAATCTGACTGAACAAAAGGATTGAACTGAGGAACACTGAAAGAGAGAAAGGCTCTGATGGGGAGTGGTCATGATGTTCACCCATGTGTAGGTAAGAGATCAGACCAGAGCAGGAACAGGCTGCTTGAGACAGGGCAAACGGGGACTTGCTCATAAAGTCTGTGCCTGCTTTGCTACAATCTCCCAAATGGAAATCACATGTCCTCTTTTACTTAGGCAGGCTATACTAAGGTTTACCAACTATTACTGTTACAAAAAAAATTGAAATAGAGTGCCCTGGGTGACATTTCTAAATGATTTAACCTTTCCAGTGCCACATGACGGAATTAAAAAAAAAAAAACAAAACAACCAACAGCTTGCTTCTTTGTAATTACTCTTTTCCTGCCCCATTTATATATATGTACAGAAGTTCAAAAATATTGTAGTGTAAATGATATAAATTTTGTTTTGTTAATGGTCTCCTGATTTTAAAATGTAACTATGATATACACTATAATTTTGAAGTTCTGTTGTGAAAGTATACTTATTGTTCCATTGTTTTTGTCATTTGTACTTTGTCTTGTATATTATCACACATGATGGGAAAAAAGTCACATGAAAAGTTTAACTTTGAAAAAGTGAAAATAGGATGAAGTATTTTTCCCTCTCCCCTCCAACCCAAAAATGTCAGGAAAATCAACACTTTTTTTGTGATCATTTCCATTTTGATGGAATTGTGGTATCAAAAAGCAAATGGTTCTGTCAATGAATTTCACACTGGCTCTATTGCTAAATCAATCATTTGAAATTAGAAACTGCATTATGAAGCAGCCTTTCAATGTGATCACACACTAATTCTGTTAGGGTTTCTGTGTTTTTTTTTCCCTACAGCATCCCTTCCTCTTTGAAGGTGCAGAGTGGAAAGTGGCTATTTCAGATGCCTTCTCTTTCTCCATTGTTTAAGTGCATTTCCTGCCTGCCTGGCTTTGAAGGCAGAACTATTAATTACCCACTAGTCTTTTCATTTTTTTCACCTATCTCACGTCTGTGTTTCTCAAACATGAAAGAAGGTGCCTTCATGACTTCCCCAAGAAGTGAACTATGGACTGTTTTCCCATCACAAATTTTAAGAACTGAGAGACAGGAGAAAATAAAACTATCTGATTATTTGGGGTGTCTAATTTAAGGAACAGCGTTTTAAAGTTATTAGCACTTTGGGGACTTAAAGCAGAGCACTTATTTTGTCTCAAACCATGACTTAGAGCTCACAATTCTTCTGAAAATCAGATGCTGAGTTACCAAATCAGGTACCAGAAAATGAGGCTCAGAGTACTGTGAAATTTTAGTTTAAATATTTTGATAAGCTGCAATTGGTTTCAGGAGAGGGCTCAGCAACAAAAGAAACTCCCTGCCCAAACCTCCTCTCTCTCTGCTTCTCCTGCAGATGATCAGTCTTCAGGACAATCAGGGAACAGCAGACAAAAGCACACCCTTGCACCACCAACATTCACAGCATTTTATGAATGGCCTCAACCGTTTTGTGCAGTAACCTTCCTTCATATCAAAGTACTCTAAAGTGAACTTAAACATCCTATCACACCTTTTCTCCAGTGATACTTGATAAAGAAATTTGTGTTTAATAACAATAGTCAAGTGACTAATTCCAGTATCAATTTGTGTCTCATCTTGGTTCCAAGTTTTCTTGAACGCCTGTGCAGCTTTGAAAAGAAGGTTGACAGACTGTTGTGTCAGTGATATGTGTCACACAACCTCCGAGGACAGGACACACTGGCATGCGGTCAGCTGTGACTGGTGCCTTCCTAAACATCCTATTTTTGATACATAAGAATAAACCCCACGACTCCTGCTATGTTCATTAGAAATTATGGTAACTTCAGAATTCGATAGGCATTTAGTCTATAAGCAAGAAGTCCATGTTTCTGTGCTGTAATAAATTCTATTTATTCATTGTATAGTCATACATCATACACTGGTGCAAAAATGAAGAAGTGTTCATATATTCTCACTCTGACACTTTTTGTTGCATCCTTATAACATGCTTTTTGTTGCATCTATCATCCAAATTGATCTCTGGAAGCAAGTGAAGTCAATAGACGTGCTAACAAAGGTGGCTCAATAGGTTTGGCCCTTGTCTTCTCTAGGATGACTAAATTAGTCAACACTGAAAAAGAACTATGAAACACACAGAAATAAACTTCAGAATTCTGAAGAAAAAAACAGAACAAAACAAATCAACTTGAATAGCTGTTTTATGTGCATTGAAGTAAAAATAGAGGAAGCATTGACCAAATCCTTAAGTTCAATTTTGGTGGGTCACTTGGACGAGGCCTCAATTCAAGCATTCTGAGGAAGCACAAATGTTCAATTGCAGAACTATTGGCAAAGGTGTGCAACCTGTCTGCACAGTCACGGGGAGGTTCACACCTTACCTTCACAAGGTTCATAGGAGAATGGGAAGCTTGTCAGAGTAAGTCTTGTCTACAGTTGGGAACTGCAGGCTGGGGAGTCTGACTTCCATTCCTGTAAGATGGTAAATATGTAACAAAAATACAATGATTGAGCACAGGGCTAAAAATGGCCTCTTGGGAGGCTCCTGTAAAGGGAAATCCTGCTTCAGTAAACCTGCTGTGAGGGGCATCATAAAGACACGCATAAAGAGGATCCAGTGCACATAATCACTTAGATTTTCAAAAGTCTTTGACAATATATCACACTAAAATTAACTTGTTACTGGACTGGAAGAAAAATACTTTTCTAGGCTGGAAATTAGTAAAAGGATAGGAAGCAAAGGGACAGTTTTCAGGATGAGATGGGTCAGCAGTGGAGTTCCCAGGGAATGCTGTTAGTACCATTTTACCCGACAGCTTTCCAGGGAAATCGTCTAGTTGGCAGATGATGCTGAGCTTTTTGGGGTAGTCAGACTGTCGTTATTCTACAAATCCTACAGTGAAGCCAAAAGGGTTCTCAGTAAAATCAGTAGGATATTGATTTCAGGACTTCTTTACTTAGCAGGTAGTGAACTTCCAAAATTTTTTGCCACAGGAAGTCATGAAGACAGTCTTTTCAGATTCAGGGAACAACAGGGAACAACTTCACGAACAACAGGTCTGTAAACAAAGGCTGAAAGGAACAGACTTGTAGTTTCTAACATCCCTAATCAGTTGGAGAAGGAAGTGTCAGAAGTTACCAGACCACGCTGTCGTTTAACAGTCTATCATATTGTACAGTCCTGGACGAGATGGACTATTGCTCTTATCCAGAAACACATTTCTTATATTCACAAAGATAAACTGTTGTACTTATCTTCTGAGTTATCTGAGCCATTGTGTCTGTATGGACTTTTAACGTGGACAAAAACGGCAAAGTCCCATCATTTAGCCATCTTTCGTTACAGAGTTGGCTAAATTATATTACCTCACCTCTTCTGAGGGTTTAAGAGGGCAGACAGAAAATTACCACCACTCAGAGGACAACAATACCTTATTGTAGTGAGGTAAATTGACTGCAGGTGAATTCTAACAGAAAAGGTACCGTTGCTGTCTCCAGGTGCATTCAGACTGGTGAATAATACCTCCTTCATGTTCTGGGGCACTATGTTGCTGTGCATTTTGTACATCTCAGCAATGACAAATTCTGACTGTGGCACAGCATTGAGAGATTCTTAGATTTTTTTCCAAGATTAAGTAATGAGTACTAGCTCTTTTGCAGTGCCCCTTTTCAGTGCACTGAAATTTGTCCATCCACTCTTGAAATAGGCAGAATAAGTCTTTTAGGAAGACATTTAAGGACTCCAAAGGAGGGAGTTCTTATCCTAGCCTTAGTCATCTATCCTAGTTAGTCATTAAAAATGTAGTTAAAATGCTGTAGATTCTTTATGATTTTATAAAAAATCTTTTCTGTAATATCTTTTCTGTTACAAAGTACTCCGAATTTATCTGAATTAACCTCATTCTGTTTTGATTGGATTCATCCACTTCTTTCATTTATTTGTATACTGTTGCAATTCAACCCTGTTTTCTGTAGTTGCTAGCTACTACATTAGTTCAAGAAGTCAACCAAAGTACTTTTTTATTCTTTCTTGTAGATGGCATATAAGTAAAGATGAGTAGTTATATACACAGACAATCTCAGTTCTCATACCAAAGATTTATATGGAGGAGTCAAATGTGTCTGTGAAAAAAATAGTTTTTTCCCAGTGCAGTTTATAGCGTAGGGAAGATAGTAATCAAAAATTTTACAAAAAGGAAATGGAATTCTTTCTCCTTCTAAGTAAATATTTCCATGGATAATGTTTGAAATAGGTTCTTTCTCTTTTTTTTAATTCCTCCTCCACCTCCCCAAAACTAGGTTTTGAACTTTAATAGAACATTTATTCTTCCATTACTTTATATAACAATTGAGAAACAAATCCGTTGCAATTCCTTACCTTGCCTTGCCTTTTGATATAATTCTGTATTACCAGTTTTTAAGAGCCCCATGTTGGGCACCAAAAAGGACTGTTGTGGTTTAACCTGTTAGCAACCAAGCACCACACAGCTGCTCGCTCACTCTTCTTCCTCCCTCAGTAGGATGGGAGAGAGAATTAAAAAAAAAAAAAAGAAAAACACATGGGTTGAGATAAAGACGGTTTAATAGGACAGCAAAGGAAGAGAAAATAATAACAATGATAAAAAAATATACAAAACAAACAATGCACAATGCAATTGCTTACCACCTGCTGACTGATGCCCAGCCCGCCCCTGAGCCATGGTCACTGCCCCCCCTGCCAACTCCCCCCAGTTCATATATTGAGCATGATGTCATATGGTATGGAATATCCCATTGGCCAGTTGGGTCAGCTGCCCTGGCTGTGCTCCCTCCCAGCTTCATTGTGCACCTGGCAGAGCATGGGAGTGGCAGAGCTGAAAAGTCCTTGATTAGGGTAAGCACTACTTAGCAACAACTAAGACATCAGTGTGTTATCAACATCATTCTTATACTAAATCCAAAACACAGCACTGTATCAGCTACTGGGAAGAAAATTAACTCTATCCCAGCCAAAACCAGGGCAGTATCCACCCCTTATTCTGTACTGTCTACATCATGCCCAGGTCTCACATTTTCCAATATATTCCAGTTACCACCACTTTTCCTGTCTTTTGATATACATGCACAGATATAATTCCCTTAGTCTATGAGCCATCCCTCTAAAATGTCTGTTGAGTTCACTTAGTCCATGACTTTGGGCTCCATCTGTCATAACAGTCTTTTAGGACAGGAGAGATGGCGTGCAGTGTTAGATTGTTGCGTGCTGAAGCCAGTTCTGGTCCAATCACCACTGTACTTTTTTCAGTTTCATCAAAGTTTATTCTTCATTAATGTGGATGATTCTTACTGTAATACAATTGATATACCATACAGCAATTAACGTCATACAATTCAGTTCACATTGGCTATTTTCACCCAAAATTAAATCCCCTTGAGGTACACACCGGACTTCCCCACCCTTTTGCATTACCCACCAAGTGCACCCAGGTCCTTGAGTAAAAGCAATCCCACAAATGGGTTTTCCTTTGCCTAAGGCAGGAGTAACTCAGACTGTATTCCCCAGCTTACTTTTGTGTGCGCTACAGGAACTTTATCCTCTTCTACAATACATAAAAGTTTTGACTGGGCAGGGCCAGCTCGATTGACAGATCATGTCATTCTAATCAGATGGTCTTTGCTAAATGTGTATCCCAATGTTTGAATGTTCCAGCACCCATTAGCACTCTAACAAAATCTTTAGTGTCTAATTCCTCTAACACCAGCTCTGTGTTACTCTTCTTTTCCTTTTTTTGAAGGTTTCCTGAGCAAATTTGTTGTGTCGGCCACCTGCAATCTAAATTCAATAACTGTCCCATTAAAATAAAACCTGGTGCTAATATTTTGTAGGAAAATCTTGAAAATGGGTTTTCTGTTTGAGAGGAAAGATGAGGTGAAGAGCAGGGAGGATGTTTTAGCTTTTGCTCAGCAGAGTAATTGTTTTCAGTTTTCTGAACTTCCATTGAATACCACGCGGAAGAGCCCTGGGAGGCGTAAATCTGACTTCCCACCTCAGCTGTTCTGTGATTCTGTGATATGTGTTGGTATGAAAAACGAAAACTCTCTTCCCTAGATGGTCATGGGTCTGCTTTCCCCTGAGCTGATAGAAATGCCTAACAGGTAAACATGATGTGATATTTTCTCCACTTCTTTCACAGATTACCTCATTTATTAGTTCACCGCTTGCTGATTCTGCTCTTTTTTAACAAAATGAATTTCTTCTTGGAGAACACTCATCGCTGGTTGTTCAAAGCCATTTCTGCGTCTTTTCTCCTGTGATGCCGAGTCCTGATCTTCAGGTACCTAAACATAGTTCTAGTAAAGAACTGACATCTCTGTCAACAAGCCAGGTATACCATTCACATTGTCACACTGATTTGGTAGTTCTGGAAATATTATCCTTTTTAGAATTAGAGTACCTACCACCAAGAATTAATTATTTTTTCCAAAACTTGGGATTTTGCCCTTTTTTCATTCGACAAGAGCTGCTTTTATTCTTTTTTTGTTATCCAGCATCTGTTACCAGGCATTTGATTACAGTAAACAGGTTATTGTAAGCAGAGATCATTATATGAGAAAGATGATATAATTTTGTTTCTCCCTCCACTGGAAACTCAATGAATTGTAATGAAAATAACCAAATTGCTTTCAGTGATGTAGGGGTTCTCACCCATGCAAATGAAATAAGCTTCATTCTGACTCATGCAAGGGCTCATCAGCAGATCGTCCACTGCTTTGGAGGCTGCAGAGAGGGGATTGCCTGCTGAGGGCAGGTGAGGAGGAGCGCATGGCATGCTTCCACCACTAAGCTTCCCCCCCCATGAGTTAAATTCACTGCTGATTGTGAAACAAAGGGATTTGAGGATGCTTGTCATGCAGTACACTCTCCTTAGCTTTCCAAGAGCTAACTTTACAGATGTTTACTACAATTTCTCCCATGCCACAGTAATGGAGTAGGGAAAAAGATGTCAGTAGAAGTCCTTTGTTGATTAAAAAATAACCCACAGAATTTCTTTCCTAGGGATCAATAAGCATGAGAGGTAAAATGGACATCCTGTATCCAAGTGCTGTCCAGGGAGTATTTAAAGTATTCTCTAATTTCACTCCACTACCAACAGCCCTAATTGGCCCTGAAAAGTGAAGGATCAGCCATCAGCTTTGTCATAGCTCTGTCCATGCTACTGTACTACTTACTCTCTCTTCCTCCTGTATCTCATCCTCCCCATTCCTGGAGCGTAGGAGGGACTCTACCAGAGATCTGTAGTGTTAGCTCTTGTAAAGCAGTATGGGCACCCTGCATGGAAACTCTTCTGTGATGTACCTTCATATTCCTTGATCCGAGTTGGATCCTGGGACTCTGATAAAAGGAGCCTGGCAAGTACAATATGATGAAGCCTCCTCCTTCATACACCTTTCATTTCAGTTTCAGAAGAACAGAAGGGAGGAATGATAAAGACAGAACACAAACCCCTCTTTACTTTAGCCTTGATAAAATCAGATGACAATCTGACTGCATTTGATCTCCAGCCTTCTATGGAAGCAGCTGGGCTTTGAAACTACACTGTAACTTCCAACTTGATTTTCCTCACGAATAAGCAACTGTCACCAAATCCATTACTGAAAGCAAATTACCTGAGTGGCACTTCTTAAGGCCTTGAGTAAGTGAACGTTCCTGAACAACTTTCAGGCATGTCCTCATACACCACCGAGTGTCTGTAGCTGCAGAAAACACTTGAACAGTCTTACTGGGAACTTCAGTGATGTATTGCAAATTGTGAAATAAAATCAGGTTAAAGCAAATAAACCAAAAGAAGTTGAAGGAGTTACACAGCTCTCACTGAATGTAAGCCCTTGATGCTTTTGCAATCTCATTTCCCATCTCTGATTGAGTACAGATGACTTGTCCATGTGCAGGTGTTGTCTCTGCAACAAAATGTGACTTTTTCAGAGGCTTAGCCATCCTGTATCCTCTTTTAATTCAGTATCAGACCACATCTCAGGAAAGCTTGACTTAAGTCAGCTGGCTTCAGTTGCACCGTGCTGATTTGTGGCCATTGAAGATGCAGTCCTCAGGTACTGACATCAGAAGAGTCAAGGTAGTTCAGCAATTTTGGTAAGACAGGTTCTCTGTGTGGGTGTAAAGCCCTCAGCTGAGTTGTAGAGTACCAAATTTATACTCCATGTTCTGCCTGGGACTGGACACTGTGAAATTTCTGATGCAAAAGGGGCATGGAGACTGAGTAACTTAAAACCTACCACATTTTGAGTAAGCAAAGGGGAGCTACACAAAGATCTACTACAAAATATACCTTTTTCTAATTACCTGAAATTCTTTTTAAAAACTTATGAAGTTCAAATACCTGAGTTTATACTGTTTAATTTGCATCTCAATAGAAATTGTAACTGCAATATTAGAAAGAAGTATTTAACACCACAATTACCAGTCCTTTTCATGCAACAAGTTGCAAGCCCTAATAAAGACATCAGGAAATCAACAGAGCAGATGGTTCAAGATTAAGGAAGTAATCCATGCAGACAGACCCATACTTCCCTTCCTCTTTTCCATTTCCTTCTACCTTCTCACTGCATCCCTTCTGACTTCAAGGTCCAATTTTTTTGGTAGTAAAATCTTCAATGCTCACCTTTTATACCTCTGGTATATGAACTGCTAAACACATCTGTCAGGACATTATAACTGTGTAGGATATAGGGATGTTATAAATCACCCTAGCTCTATCAAAACAGTTAAAACTACTAGAGAAATTTTAAGTTACTGACAATCTAGCCCTTCCATTTCGATATTCAGCTCCTTCATCTAAAATAAAATAACGAAACGGGCTGTTTGTGGCAATATAAAAAATTCTCTATGTGTGACCTATAGAAAATAATTGATCTACATTATAAAGTTGTCTGTACTGGGTCTAGCTGACACAGAAGAGAAGGAATTTGAACAGCTGAATATATTCAACCTTCATCAGCCCAGGACTCGGAAAGCAAGATTTTCTTACCTGATCTGGCTCAAATCGCCTGCAATGCAGCACACTTTACTGCTACTGCACTATTTTTGTGGTAACAACTTTCTTCTCCCCGATTCCTTTCTCTCTTTCTTCCACCCCTCCGCCTCTTTTCCGCTCATTTTATTTTCAAAGTATCAATAGGAAATTTTGCCCAGGAGAAACTCAGTAAGAAAATAGCCAAAGTCCATTTTTCAAACTGGTTTAAGATCTAATCTGAGATTCTAGTTTACTGTCTGAGTGACAGTTTTATCAGTCTACTATTCAGTCAGCATTTTACATCACTGCACTTGATTTACACAGCTATATAAGTCAATTAAATGAAGTAGATAAACTTTCTTCTCCTCTCCTTCCACCTTCCAAACAACTCTTTAAGACAAGATTTTGATTTTTGTTGTGTTTCAGTTATCTTCATCTGACACACGCAGAGTACCGTGGCATGATGCCTTTGTAGGAGGTCAAACAGCAGCGAAGAAGGAAAGACAAGGGAAAAGGAAAGGAAAGAAAAAAAAAATATGCTGAGGAATAGATTGTATTAATGCGTGTACTTTAATCGTTCTTGGCACATGAGACTTTACACTGGGGAAATGCTCGATATAATGCATCTTTTCATGTAGTAAGCAGCAAGTGAAGGATGAAGCCAGGGATAGATCTTGTTAATAAATAGATTTCAAATGCTGCTGCCCATGAAGCTGCAGCATTGATAAAGTGTATTAGTTAGGACAATTGTTAAGTGAAGCAGTTCACATTTATTCTCCAAAGCTTATCCCCTCACAAAAGCCTTCATGGATATAAAATTTATGAGAGTGTTTTGGAAAATATAGAAAAGAACATAATTAGATGTAGGCTATCTAATGAAGGGATTTGGAATAAATGTAAGAGGACAGCTAAAAATGAAGGGGATAATTGTCTTTGTGAGCTGAAGTTTTAAGAGAACCTGTAGCAAAGTCAAACACACAACAAAGATGGATAGTGTCTGGGCAAGTGAACACTTCTCTGGCATTCATGAAATTTGGGTTCTTCTGGATTTGCCACTGAATATAGTCTTGCAAAAAATTACTTCCTTTCCATAAATATTTTTCTTTATCTGCCTAGACTACAAATGGCAATCGTCCCTTTTTGTGTTCATATAACAGGTTGCTCAATGTGGCCAGCATGATTCTAGGACCAATATCCTATTCACAACCTGGGTTTGGTCCACTCAATAACAGTAGCAGAACAAATCATTATTTCAAGTGATTTCTATGCTTAATTTGTTTCTTACAGCATATTTGCTTCTTTTAAATAACTTCAGAGTTTGGGATTTTTTTATTGTTATATTGATAGGCTGCCTCTGTGGCTGGAGTTGAATATTATATGCATCTCATTAATGCAGAAGTAGCAATATGAAAAATGTGAAGTACATTTTGAAATTATATACCTGGGTTTTTCCTCTTCCCTTTGGCATTTTCAAATTTTGAGATAAAAACCTCAACAGAGAAGGCTGTCATTTTTTCCCTACTTTAATTTTAATTTTTTGTTATTTTGAGCTTAGATGCTTTTCCCACACTTCCTTTAGCCCTCTCTTTTCACAATGTTAACAGTCAGTGCCAAAGTCATTGTACTGGGAGTCTGTATATCAGCAAAATAATAATCCCACCATTTGCCCTAATTAAATATCTGTCTTCTGTGGATTTGTTTCCACTCCATTCACAGATGCGATGGCCATCTGTACTGAGCTCCGCATGTTGGCTTTGACATAGCTGTCACAGTGTAAACATGACAAAAAAAGTATTTAGTACAAACTGTTTAAAACCTCTCAGGACTCTGAGTAAACATCTGAGAAGAGATCTTTTAAATCCTTACCAGTGTGGCTTCAACTCACTTGTGCTTGCTGGCTAGAAGTCAGTTGGGTATGTCCTACTTGTACCAAAGCCACATCCTGATTTCTGTGTAGTCAGGTAAGACTATGGGATGTAGAAAAACATGCAGTGTCATGCAACAGAGGAGTAAGGCTCGGGCTTTGGCATTCAACAACGTACACAGGTTCACTAGTGGGATAGCTAAAGAACTTTTGCTTGTGTTTTGGCACCAACCAGAGCCCCCTGAGCCAGCCAAGAGGGGAGCAGCGGGGTGTCCGGTGTCCACTGCACCCACATCAGCCAGCCGGGCAGTCCCCCAGCACTGCACAGTAGCCCCGCGTGGATGGGTAACACAAAAAGGGGTTGAGGACAGCAATACCGATGGCTTGGGTGTTTTCTGCTCTGCGCACGTGTTAGGGATGGATGTTCCTTGGATGTTCAGGGAGTAGAAATAAATGTCACCACCTTGTAACAGATGGGCCATTTGAAAACTGCCAGAGGCAACAGCACCAGGTTGGAGCTTATCATTTCTCTGAACCTGTTCAAAATCACAATGATATCAAATAGACTAACTGACAATTTTTCTTTTCCTCAAAAAGGGAATTTTTGCTCTGGCTGTTTCTCTTATGAAGGAAATGGGAAGGAGGTGGGATCCAACAACCCCAGACTGTTGTTACCATTAGACTGCTTACAGCCGATATGGTCCTTATTTAGTTCCTCCTTCAAGTTGAATGCAGGGGACAGGATTGATCCCATCCTTGATCTTGATATACAGAAACTTTTCTACTGCAACCAACAAATAACTAGCAATCAATCTGTGGCAATAATATTTTATGAGGTCCCCAGAAAATTTCATTAAAAACATCTTCAAGAAGTTATAGTAAAACAACTGTATAATCTGTAATCCAAAACATGCTGAATGTCTCCACATGCTTGTTGAGCCTGATGCATTCACAGAAGGCTCTCTGCCTTTTCAAGTCAGCCTTCAGGTGAAGTGTGCCTTTGTGCTATTGAAACATCCCATTTTAAGCCTATTTCAAATACTGAAATGCTCCTTTTTCTGATTAGTAAAAGTTGTAAAAAGAAATGGGGCAATTGGAGAAGGTTTCAAGAATAGCAGAAGGCTGAGGAAAATCTTCCTGCTCCTGCCTTTGGTTACAAAGCACTAAAAGTCTTTTGACATTGTACCTCCGAGTCAAAGCTTCCTATGTACATAAAAGAAGGAGGAGGAGGAGATAAAGATGAAGAAATGTGAGACTTGAAAGTGCTTTGTCTCTTAGAAACTCACTAAAGAACTGTGGATCAGAGTTAAAAAAAAAAAATCTAAAAATTTTCTCTTTCCTTCCTACACTTACTGAATTCAGTCCTTTTAGTTGCTTTCTTCACACCCTCTGTAGAGCTGCAGGTGACTTGGATAGTTTTGTGAGGGAGGTTAGGACACTCCACATGCAGCCACACTCAGAAACTCTCTGACTTCACCTTGAACAAGGATCCTATATTTTAGGCAACCTTGGCTGCCTAGATTATTCTATTGCACTATCCTTGAAATGGGGAAAGGATAATTTGCTATACGCAGGTAAGATTATTGCTCCATTGAAGACATAAGAACTCCATCAGTTTATGCCTGCAGAAGATTTGGATCTATATCTCTGTAGCAATAATTTTACAAACAATTTAGCTGTGGCTTTTTGTTTTCAATTTCATGCCTTGTATGTCATAATTCTTCTGTGTCTGAAAATTTCTTAGAGCGTAAGGCATAGTAGAGAGCTGGAGCACTCAGCGTAAATTGTGCTCTCTCCTGCACCATGAGGCTATATACACAGAGCAGCTGTAAAGGACTGGTATGTGATGTTAGAACATAGGGGCACTTCAGACATATATATATATTGCATTTTCTGCATGCAAGAAACAAGATAGATGTCCTGGTTCTGGCAATAGATAAGGACATTCCCTTCTGCCATTCCATGCTACATCTTTCAAATGTTCATGCTTCAAATGTTTCATGTACTTCTAAAGCCTAATTCCAATTAAATCTATACATAAAGTGAAGCCACATTCTTATATTAAGGTACAAGATATGGAGACTGAGATGGACCTTCAGTAGATTTCTAGCTTAAGATTTTTCCATTCCACTCTTCACCAGTCATAGAAGAAAATTCCTTCAGATAAAAGACAATAGGAGTCATTAAGCAGAGGAACAGACATGGGGATAATTGTATTTTTATTTATTTAGGGAAATCTGTTCAAACGTCCACTGGAACTCAAGTTCCCCTTGTGTGTGCCATTTGGTAAGAAGAATAAAGACTCAAACACTATCAGGAATCCTAAATTCTCTTGAGTTCTGCCTTGCAGATGTAGATTACTCATGAGAGAGTATTATGAACAATCCCTATTCAAACAGCCATTAATTATCTTCAGTCACTTCCTTATTACAATATTGCTTAGGCAGTAATCCTTCCCTTTCCATATCTATGCAATTGATCAACTCGACCTATGCAGCATCTATATGTTTGTCTTTATTGCTTTGGATTTGATTGATTTCAACGCACCTTCTGAATTATTCATAGCACAGCCATTTAACTTTACACTCAGTAGAATAGCTCACTTGCCCTCCCAGCCCTAGATTGACCGTGAATTTCACTAGAGTCATTCTTCACTCCATCTTCCCACAGCTTAATGACAATAGCTCATGCTACTGGGACTTGTATTAGAAAAACTTCTCAAAGAGACTGTTTTGACATTGTCTTCTGAGCTTAGCAGTGAAATATTAGTAATTACTGCCCACGTTTGTGTATTTTAATAAATTACATATCCTTTCTGAAGTAGTTTTATCTAATCTATAAAGAGCTGCTCTATTGAGATCCGAGTCATCATCCCTGGAAGTATTTAAAAGACATGTAGATGAGGCGCTTAGGGACATGGTTTAGTGGGCATGGTGGTGTTGGGTTGACGGTTGGACGCGACGATCTTAGAGGACCTTTCCAACCTTAATGATTCTATGATTCTATGATTCTAAGAAATTCTACCACTGGAAAATTAATCCAGTGGTAGAATTAAACTATATCCTCATCTTGCTAGAGATCTTAGGTACGTTCATGTATATCATTACTGTGAGATCAGAATATCTCACAATTCTTCATTAATTTTTAGTGTAAAGCAAGAAAAATGGTCTTGCTCCTCTATTGAGATCCCTTCTATCCCTATGATATATGATTATTCTCCCTATAGCCTTGTAAAGCAGGAAAACACAATTTTAAAGATTGATAACTGAGTCAGACACCAAAAATTATGATAAGACTACCTCTACCAAGTGCCTATTGTGGCTATAGTATGACTGTGACATCTTTGATCAAGAGACCAACAGATAGTTGAGACCAGCTGTAATCAAGGGCTACAAAATCTTAGATTTCAATAAATTCCTGGAAGAGAAGTAATCATGATGTTTATATTATGGATCTGTGCTTGGTGGTATGAAAAGGGACTGAGCACAAAGACATGTGTGCCAATGGTAGAGCACAGCATCCAAAGCAGGTCTATGGCTAATGCTGTAGGTATGCTTCCAAAATAACATGATGCAACATCTGTTTAGCACTATCCAGTCTATAGCCTTGAAAGTACAACCTGCTTTTGATTAGGGAATGAGTCTTCTTGATTCACATTGCTATTTCTAAATATGAGTTCAGTGGGGAGTTTGCCAAAAATACCCATCAAAGAGCAGTACATTTTTTGAGCTATCTGTAGCATAGTCCATGGAATAATGAAAGGATGTCTTGACAAGAATATGTCTCCAGATAGGGTAAGGCTTAAGTACTTATCTTCTCAAAAGTACAGATATAGCATGCAGACACCATAAATGCTACTTTCCTTACTGTGCCATACCTACTTCCAAGCGTGAGGTGATATAAATACAGTCCATGATTTGTATCATCTTTGAAGTGTATGAATTATCTTAGTCTTACCTGTGGTTTCTTGTTTTATCTTTGAAAAGTTTGCAGATACATACAGGTATGGTAAAGATGTTGTGATGTGCCTGTGGAATAAGCCAGAAAGAGATGTATCTTCATGGGTAATACATGGTGGTGTGGTCAAGATGGGCCTGGGACAGAGAACAACACCGCTGTTCTGAAAACAGTCTTCAGATATGTCATTTGGGAAGTGGCATAGCACCGCTTTTATCGGGGGACTCGATCCCATTCTCAGACCAGTGTTTGGTGAGTGACGAGATGGGACCCCAGACTAATGCCAAGTCATGCAAATTATTATGGAGGGATCATCTTTTCCGCAGCTCCCATCTCTCATGCAATTCAGTTCAAGCAGCACATCCTCTGCTTTTCATATCTCTTTTTTTATTGTCTGGTAGCCATGCTAGGCAGAAATTCCAAGATTTCTAACCTTGGTTTGAAGCCTGAAAGCAGTTTGTGGTCTGCATCATATTCTCTTAGAGATGTTTCTGAGCAATCGTTTCCCTTTATAGACTGCAAGTCTCCTACCTGCTCACACCAGTCCATCAGTTAAGCCCTTCCATCAATCTAAATAGCCTCACCACTGATATTCAGTATCACAGTACTTTGGCAAACACCTGGCAATTGAGACTCACTGTGCCAGGAGGCTAATATCATGTCTGGAACTGAAAATGGTGGAAGAGAAGTGATGCACAGCAGGAAATAAATTATTATTTTTCAGAATAAAAGGGCAGTGGGAAGATAAGTTTACCACTAAGAAAACTAGCACTGTGGTGGCAAATGCAGAGTTTCATAAGTGGTCCTCATGTGAGAGCATAAGCAAAATCCCTATTGAGTCTCATGCCTCTTGCTTAGTTTAGTGCGGGAATAGTGTAATAAAGAGGTGGTAAATCAGGGTTCTGGAAAGAAAGCATCTTCCGGACCTGACTCCCACCTCCTGGTCTCAGTCAGGGTTAATCTGTCTTAGAAGGCACTGACTCCATTAGTTTCTTGTCAGAGGAGTTTGAAAGAGTCTGGAAATCAGATTCCGTTCAGGTAAACACCTCTTCTAAAAAAAAATGAAAGAGGTAGGACGCTGCTTGCTTCCATGACTTAAGTCTAAAATCTTATGAGTGCAAAATCCCTCTGTTATGGGATTTCTGCTCCTTCTGATTTAGACTGCTGTAAAGAGAAATATTGAGCAGAGAAGACAGACAGTGTGGCACAACCTCCAGCAGATGCACTGCACCAGCACGTTGTTTCTGAGTTGGAGCTGGCTCTGTCTGCGTGCCTCAAAACATAGTCAGGACAAATAGACACCTGACTTCTTGTCATTGTCCCCACTGGCACCTAGAAGTCCAAAGAGAGTTAGAAAAGAAACCCCTCTTGTTTTAGCGGTGCTGTCAACACCATGTTAATGGGATGCTGAAAGCCTGGCCCTTTCCTAGGCCAGCAGCATGCCGCTGTGGATGTCTCGGTCTGCTGAGATCTGCCTGGGGGTCTCCAGCCCACACTCTTTTGCTCTGTGTTTTTCTTTCCCTCTGGCATTTTTATAAAGAATCACTTCTTTTTTGTTGCCGTCTGTCAGTTGTTGAAATGGGGCCAGATGGAAGCCTCCAGCTCGTTTGTGATTTATGGTCCAGTGTTCAGATGTGACTTCTTGTGCTTGTGCTCTGGATCTCCTAAGACTTTTAACAGTCACTACACTCACACTAGTGAAATAACCTTTGCCAGGAAGCAGCTTTTGAAACCACCCCATGATGGCTCATACTGCTTAATTATTTGCCTGCTACCTGGTATGATTTTGGCCTATGTCAGTAAGCGTTCTCCCAACCACTGCCCAAACATGGTTTGCAGGATAGCATGGGCTGGAGATGTTTGTTAGTATTCAGTAGATACGAAGCGACTCTGTTTTCAAAGGAGAGAGGACATTTTAGCTGTCATGACATACCACTGGCTTTCAAAGACAGAAAACAGTCTCTTTTATTTAATAGCATAGTCATAACTTTAGACAAGTACTGCAGAGGTCTGGGAATACTGTACTGTCATGTTTACAGCCTCCTGGGTTGAATATTTTTTTCATAACCTGCTTTGAGCAGCAATGTGGTTACATGCTGAGTAGGTAAGATGAGGTGAAGAGTACACCAGGGTCACCACATCTCACGAGTGAGAGGGGGCCCCTGGAGCAAATTTCCCCTTGTGCAACAGGCTGCTCTCCTTTACTGGCATGTAGGAACTTGGTTTCTTATTCTCTCTCTCCTTATCTCTAACCTTTCCTTGCCCTTAGTAGTCTGCTTCAGCAATGCATCATCACGTTGTGTCAGTGACCTTGCCTTTTCCAGTGGCAGCCTGAACCCACATTTTTGTGTATAAAACCAACATATCTCAATAACTCACTGGTTATGTGAATAGCTGTTTTCAAGATCAGCATTTTTACATGAATAAGGACGGTCCAAAGGGTTAGAAAAAGTGATTTAGTCAGACCAAGATAGAAAAGACATTTGAAGAAAATTACTGTAATGTTATTAAAATTTAGCTGGTAATTATTTTTTTTTTTCCCAAACATAGTTGGAGGGAATGCAGATTAGTGGGGTACTGGCCTGGGAGTCAGGTCTTCAATTTTAATCTCTGCTTCCAATCTATATTGTAACACTGAGCTGGTCTTTCACCACTTTCTCTACCACATTTGCATCTTTGGGAAGGGTCTGTCATGCACTAGCTATACGTTCATTGTTAAGCATGAGGTCCTGATTTAAACGAAGCACAAATTTAATGCAAAAAATGAACATTTTGAATTAGACAAATTAGTCCACAGCTAAAATGTCCTACACAGATTCAAATATCAGATGATATAAGAAGATCTAATTGGAAAGACAGAAAAGAATGATATAAAGAAATGAGTCTGTCGTTAATTAGGGAGGAAGTTGACTTAATAGAGAGTGGTGGAAAAACTTTCCTATTCCCTGTGAGTTAAGAGAAATGATACATACTTCACATGGTGTTATTCTGCATTACACTTAGCACAAGGCTGTCAAGTACTTAAATAATGTGGGGAATAAATGTACAGCATTGAGAGTGCAAAATGACACCCATTTCATACCATGACACAATGCAGTCATCTGCATGGTATAGTGATGAAAGGTTACTGTTTTATTTATAAAATCAGTAATGAGATCAAAAATAATGGTGTCATAATTGATGTAAAATTGCTCTATTAGAATGATTTATGCTCATTATACTAGCTCAAATTGATTTTAAATGAGACATTTGGGGTTCATATTCATTGTCTTTTGTCTAATTTTAAGAGACATTTAAAATACCTTAAAGCAGAAAATTAATCGAGTAGGTCCAGAATACAAAAGCAGTCTTGAAATGGAAGTAAAGTTTGTTTTAGTGGTTTAAACATATATTTCAAAAGACATATAGGAGAAAAAAAAGTAAAATTATATTGTTT
Source organism: Pelecanoides urinatrix (assembly GCA_013400755.1). Classification (NCBI taxonomy): domain Eukaryota; kingdom Metazoa; phylum Chordata; class Aves; order Procellariiformes; family Procellariidae; genus Pelecanoides; species Pelecanoides urinatrix. The sequence goes on along the minus strand of VZTQ01008428.1, from coordinate 97,407 downwards.
ATCTGCAATGTATAGGTTTAGATGCTGAATAAAAATGGAAAAAAACCTTTCCTCTCTGAAACAAAAATAATATTTCATTGTGATGGGGGAAAAAAAGGACTAAGTTCTCAAGTAGAGGTGGCATTTTTGTCAAAAGAAAAGCATGTTTCATTTCAAAATAACACAGTAGCTACAGGACTTGTCTGAGATGTGTCTGGATGTGGGACTTCAGTGAGATGCTCTGATGCACTGTGGCAGTTGACTATCCCAAGGAAGCCTTTCTCCAAAAGTCTTCTTTCTGTTTCGTAGCATGGGATTTTACAACTGCTGAATTGTTCATGAAATTAAATGATTTTTCTTATCTTTTCTGAATCTAAGAAGATTTGTAAAAGTTAATCCAGCCTTCGTTACATCCTGTTCTTTACTAGACAATCTGGGCATAAATCTGCTCTTGATTTCACCAGTGAAAATGAAATTACTCTGAATAGGAATTGGCTTAGTGGAGGCTAACATTCAGACTGCAGCCTTTTCTACTACTGGAAAAGATGCTAGTCTCCAATTGCCCCAAATTTCCTTTGAATGGGAATCATGCTGCAGTTGTCTGTCAGATAGAGATTGAACTGCCTAGAGAAAACAAAACACTGTGAATACCAATACACTCTGCTGGGCTCTGTGGGATGTTTTTCTTTAGGAGGTCCAAACTCAGGTCAGTAGAAATCCATACAACAGCAAATAGCAAGAATTTTAAGATAGTCATGCACACGTATATTTGTGAGAGTCATGCCAATGAATCATCAAGTTAGAGACTCAGTCCAAATTTGTAATTTGTGCAAATGAAAATCCACCTCTAACATACAACACAGTCAATGACTAGGCATGGCAATGACTGCCCTTACGTGAATGTTAGATGTAATTATAGTGAAAACAGAGAGGTCTAGGAGCCCAACTTTGGCCTTCTATGGAACTAAAACATAATATTTTTACTAACAATATAACTGTAGTATAAATCCAAGGGGTAGAATGGCTTACCAAATTACATTGTACATGTAAACATCAAATGTTTAGGAGTTGCTACTTTAGAAAAGAAGATATAAAAGAATAATTACTTTTACTGAAGTATGCAAACTGTGGTGAAAGAAAAATAAAATTTTAACAATTCCTCCTTTTCTTGAAATGTGTGGGATAATTCACTATTAAGCAAAGCATATGTTACAACACTTTGCAGATGTTCATTGTGAGAAAGGTATCATTGGAGAGATTAAAATAACCTTTGTGAGACTTTTTGTCAATTTTCCAAACAAGTTTCCATCAGCAGATATTTTTAGCTGTTAAACACAGATCCATTAACAGGAAAAAAAAAGACCTTCAAATCAAACAAGACATAAACCTTCTTCTGATTCTGTTATGTGCTAGATCACTTCAATGAAACGTAAAAGAACAGGTAATGAGCAGTTATTTCTATAGTAGGTGCTAATTCCAAGGTAGATCCTAACCTTTCAGGGGAAAAAGGCCAATTTTTTACTTTTTTAACACTGTATTTAATCAGTACTTTTTTTTATTATTTAAATTTGAAAATTTTCCCAGATTGTCACAGTTTTAATGTGCATGGCTCAATCAGGAAGTCAGAAAGGGCACGCTCTCAAAAAAATAATTTAAAAAATATCAACAAATTGTCAAATGTAATTGACTATATTTTATAAAATAAGGCCTCATAAGAAAACAGATTTTCTTGCCTTTTATTTTTAAAGAAAGGGTAAAAAAAGAGGATGAGTTTTATAGTAGGTCACAGTTAGTAATGGCCCAACAATAGAATAGTTTTGAAGGTACAGATTCTTTATTAATAATCACTGTCAATGTCTAAAAGGAGCTACCAAAACCTACCTAACCTCTATTTAATAATCAGACACAATTAAGCATCTCCAATGTCATATCATCTCTTTCATATGTTTTCCAGAACATTGGCTTTCCATTTATTAAAAAAATTCTTTTTTACGGAAGCTTTTCCCAGAAAAGAAAGAACATGAGTGTGAGTTCATTGCTGTTCCTCAGTGCTGTAGTGTCTTCTCTTTCATGGGGAATGAACATACAGGCTGAATCCATCGCTGACTTCCCTCCACATACATGCCATCATCCATGCAGCTGTCATGTAATTTTGTTCATATTACAGGTTCATGTACTATTCATCAAAGCCATTTAGCGGCAAACTGCCTACAGCTAGCATGTCAGAAAGCTCCTGAGAAAGAACAGGAAGAAGTAGCCTGAAGTGGGTGACATTTTTCAGTGTTTTATAAAGTTTTGATTCATAAAAAGTGTGCTATTGTTACCACATGAAGATTGGTTTATGATCATCTTGATGCCTACTGCCATCCAGGCCATGGATAATGTGGTTTATCACTCAGTGGTATCACTGAGTGCCTTCTAATGCAAATGGGAATATAATTCAGGAGCCAATTGCATATTATTTAATTGACATTGCCCCTTAGCATGTTTCTTTATTTCACCTTTCAGTGAACTGTCTGAAACTAACATACCAAAATTATCAGCTTGTTCCTACAAACATAGCCTGGTATCTTAGTACAATTCTTAACATTTAATTTGGACTGTTCTGTGATTTCATTAGAAAAGATCTAACATAAATATAGTTATTACGAAAAATAGTAAACCTTTTGAAACCCAACCTACTCTTCAAGCCAGTACCACAGCTTTCCCCACAGATTCGTGTAATGGCATAAGGTTTCCTTTTTTTGGCTTATAGTTTATGGTAATAACTTTGGACAATGGACAATGGACGATCTTTTGTATGGCCTTTTAAAATACTGAGATAAATTCAGACTTGTAAAGTTCAGAACTTTGACTATGAGATTTCTGGTTTAGAATATAGATTTTTTCCACCCTTTCCCCCCCCCCCCGTGTGACTCAGTAGAACCCTGCTTAACTTTTTTTGGTAAGCAGCAGACAGCCAAGTATCACTAGGAACAAGACTAAAGTAATTTGACTATGAAGAGATGCATTGATACTTCTGCCCTTTAGTCAGAGGGAATGAAAATTACTGGGAATAATTTATTTTGAGGTTGGCAATTTTTCATGCAGCCTACATCTGTTGCGAAATACTGATTTAGGATCCTGCTGACTACACCAATTTGTAGCAAATGAGTGGTTTTGAGACCACTTAAAAAGTCACCGGCGAAGATACCCAAAAAAAGTGAAAGGCGCGACTTAACAGAATTTGATGGCAAGGTTCACTCTATTACTTATTGCATGGACTAAGCACACACAGGGAAAATCAGAATATGTCAGAATTGAGTTGGAATGATTTATACAGAGACAGAGGACAAAAAAGGGTAAGGGAGACTCTTCCATTGAGTCACGAGGTTCAGAGAAGACCCAGCTGGATCCAGTCTTAGTCTCAGACTTGGACAACAGTTTGTGTCTAATACAAAAGGGATAAGGAGACCCTCCCGTAGAGTCCCAAAGTACAGAGCAGACCCCCTGGCTTTCTAAACCCCTTCTCATAGAGGAGTCTGGGTGTGGCTGGATCTATCCCTAGTCTCAGACTTGGGCAACAGTTTATGTCTAAGGGATTATATGTGTTTAGCAGCAATCTAAAGTTGATTCACAGTTTTAAGCTGGATCACAAGATTTTAGCAGCACTTAACCATTGACTAATTTAACATTTACAAAGTGAGTTAATAAGGTCTACTACAATCACTACAGTAGCTTAATTACAGATTATGCCTACTATTGGTTATCTAAATCAATTCACATACACACAAAAAAGGGCCCAAAGCTAGATAAAGGTACGTGTTAAAAATTTCCCTCAAATCTTGTGAAATACTGATATTAAATGTCTTGGAATTTCTTAATGGGCGAAGGGTTGAGCCCCGAGGAGTGTCTTAGCCAAGGAGTGTTTCAAGTCCTGACAGTCCTCTGAATATCGCAAACTCTGAGAGACGTCCCACTCAGAGGGAGATTCTGGGCACAGCCCACTGCAGTCCAAGAGAGCTCAAAGGGTCTCACTTAGGACCACTGTTCATAGGTTCACAAGATGATTAGTTTTAGTCATCAGTAAATTTCCATCCTGGCCACAATCACAAACAGTAACAATGGTACGATCCAGGTGGGGAATGTTTCAAGGTTGTCAGGGATGATGAATTATCCCTGCTTTTGTTCCCTACCTTGACCAGGCAACAGACCAGTGCTGCTCCTCACCTCAGCCATGCAAGAGTGCCTGGTACAGTCAAGGGATGCTTAACCGCCCAACTCGTTACACAAAGGCTAAGGCCTAGCGGGAATTCCTGAGATCGTAGAGTGACCCAGAGGAAGGGGGAGAAATGCACCACCACAACATCATATCTTCCAGACCCCCATTTGAAAAAATGCAAGTTCAATCAGGTGATAAAATCACATTTTCAGCATACCAACTGTGTCTGGCTTATTCCAGCTTAAGATATCTGTGAATAGTTTGGGCTATTTCCAAGCTATTTAAGGAGCCATGAAACATATCTCAGCTCTTGCAGCTCTAGTAAGGCTAGTCTATTTTATTCATTGTCTTCAATCTCATTTTATGATAGTAAACCCAGAATAGGATTCGTGTGAGTGAAGCTACAAGCTTGCCTGAAGTCCTCCATGATACCACTGGGAGATCACAAAGGGAAAAGTGGCTGTGGGATGGAGCATGGCTGTGAATGAATCTAACCAGCTATGGTCTATACCCTATAGCATGGTATTGGTGTTTTGTGGCATGCAATTGTCCTGGTTCTGGCTGGGACAGGGTTAACTTTCCTCCCCATAGCTTGGGGATGTGCAGTGCTGTGTTTCGGTTTGGTATGAAAGGAGCGTTAATGGCCCATTGAGCTTTGGCTGTTGCTGGGCAACGAGCAGGGCCGGGCTGGTGGGCCCAGCTGGCCAATGGGGTGTTCTATACCATGTGACATCATGCTCAGTATAAAAACCAGGTGTGGGGGGGGGCTCGCACGGTTCGGGACACGCGGGCGGCGGTCGGTGAGCAGTTGCACTGTGCATCGTCTGCTTTGTATATTCTGTTATTGTTGTTGTTCCCATTTGCTATTATTGCTGTTCTACTTCTGTTTCATTTCAATTATTAAACTGTTCTTATCTCAACCCGGGAGCTTTCCTGCTTTGTACCCTCCCCAATTCTTCCCCTCATTCCACCGGTGGGAGCAGGGGGAGAGCGGCTGCGTGGCTCATGTATTCTGCTGGCTGGGGTTAAACCATGACAGCAATGAAAAACAAAGTCCTCTGAGCTGGAAAAAGGACGTGTCATCCAAGTGCCAGGTGCAGAAGCTGTATAATAGCATTTGAACATTAACTCAAGAGCTCTTGAACTCGAGTGTGCTGCTATTGTACCAACCTCTTTCCATACAGTCAAGTCTGGGGCCATTTAAATTTTGCTCAAAAGAGTCCTGTAGCCTAACAGGAAGGGTCTGGCAACTCTAATAATCAAGCACATAAGTTAATACTCTTACACATCCAAAGACATTTGGAGGATTTGGTTACACTTTTAATTTTTGGAGGTCTGAGTTTAATCTCTAAACCTCTGTTTGTGGTTTATCCCTCATTCCCACAGCTAGACCCCCTGGAAGAGAAAAACTTTATGCTGAGGTCCATTGTTAAGTCACATTTATTTTGCTGCTGTCATAAATTCTAAACCAAAAATAGCATATAAAATAATACCTTTTAATTCTCCCAAAGTATTCTCTCTTCTGGACTTTTAAGTGCTTTACATCTCTCACTTAGGGTCACATTTCTGTGCCTTTTCTGATGTTGAACAGAACCATACTCTTCAACCCTGAGAACCCAGGATTACTAAGTATGAGCAGATATGTCAAATCTGTCCACTAATCTAGGGTACCATGATTGACTTCTTTTGAGTCTAATTTTACAACCCTTGCATTGAAAATAGATGTACATTTTTAACATTATTATTAATTTCCATGGAGCTACTTGCAAAATACCACAGTCCTGGACTAGAAGTACAAGACCTTTGAATTTTCCATGGCACTAAATGTGGCATTGAAACATTTAAATAAATCAAGGTAAGGTTAAACATCTCCTGTCACACATAAAAGGTTTCTTTTCCTTCCTTCATATTACAGAATCGTTTAATAGCTAGCTAATACTTTATCTCTGAGTACAAAGGAGGAAACCTCACTCCACCTGCAGGTATCATTTCATTTCACTGGTAGGTGAAGAATAAACAGGGCTTTCATCTGTATAGAACAACAAGTTGTCCCCTTCTCTGTGCATAAATGCCATTGAAAAACCTTCTCAAGTTTTGTGCTTGAATTGTTAGTTAAATAAAAATAAGTTGGAAAACTCTGCCTCCTTGTGTATTATAGCTTGAGGGAATGCAGTTGGAATCTCGTTGGCTCATTACTGGTGATTATAAAGCAAAAGCTATTGACAGAAGAACGAACAGCTGTTTAAAAATGTTACTTCAGAAATTAGAGCAAAAAAGCAGGTAAAATACAGGCATTTTGTAAACAGCTGCAGCTGTAGAAAAGAGGTGCTATTTAAACATTGTTTAAAAATACTCACTCAACCACTTAACACCCAGGACTTGTAATTCATTTAAGAGCTAAGTAGTATGTAGCTTTAGACCTTCTTCATTAACATAGGTTGCTAAGAAGAAGTTATGGTTTTGCTTCAGTAGTTTTCAGTTGTTAGCACTGAAAAGTAGGGACGCAGATGACTGTGAATGGTCATCGATTAACTATGTTACACTGAAAATCAGCATTTTACTAGACACTAGAGATAGGGGGAAAAGTACAAGAGTTTTTAAATACATTTAGTAACAAGGTATAAATTTGTGTTATATAAATACATCCTTACTTAAGGTTAATAAAACAAATATTTCCATCATTATCAATTTTTATTATTAGTTTAAGTTCCTGAAGAAGTCTGTTAAGTTGGTTATCTGCAAATTTACACACAGCATCTAAAAATAACATCTAGGATAGGAAGGTATTATATTCTTAACAATCCTGAATTATTGTGTTAATAGGATTAGATTAGATCCTTGTTAATCACAAACTATTTAGCCTTTAAAACCAGTTTCCAACACATGCTTGGAAATTCTGTGCCTTGAAACTTTCCACTCTTGCTGTGCAAATTCTGATGCCCTCTGGTCACAAAATCTGCTTTGTCCCTGCCTGCTTCCCAGCTTCACCTGTGTTTTGCAGTGTCGGGTTTGAAAAGAAAGCACACAGATCATGAATACACTAAGTCAATTAACAGAGAGCCCTAAATTTATTGCTTCTGCCTTTCAGCCTTTCTGAACTCCATTTGCCAGAAGGGAAAAGCAAATCCATAGTCTGATTCCCAGAGGTCTCTCTGTGCACAGCACAAAGGAGCATGGCAGACATCAAATTTATACTGAAATACAAAAAGGTCTTGGGTACAGACTATTATAAATGATTTGCATAAGGAAGAATGCACTGCGTATTCTGGATAAGTGTGGGCCAACCTTCAGGTAATCCTCAAATATCAGAGCAGGCACACATTTAGGAGTATAGACCTCAATGTACCCAGAAATCATAAAGCATGCCGAGTTTTGAGATGCTTTATGTAGAGCAACACAAAGAAAATCTTCACGTCCTCACTTCCCTGGGGTACTGGCATCTCTCCTGTGACTCTCTTTCTCCACCTTCTTTAGCTCTCATCGCTCACAGAAAACAGATGTTTGAGACTGGTAAATCCTTCGAGGATAAAGGCCTTCCTAAGTAGGTTTGCTGCTCATGGGACATTTCAGGCAGTACAAAAATGTTGTCATTGTTGTCAGAAACATTTTTTAAAACCTGAAAAGTAAGACAGAGAAAAACAGATCAATATTTTCCTTTGTTTTTTTTTCTTTTGGTCAACTCAAAGGAAAAAGAATTTGCTATAACAGTGAAAGATGAATGTAGGATGTTGATGTGAGCAGCCACAATGGTGGCCTGGTTAGAAGGGAAAATTACTGAACAGAGAAAGGCTTGCCAGCCGAGGAGCTGTGAGCCTGGGAACCCAGCTCTGGAACCAGAAACACCCTTGCAAAGTGCAGCTGGCTTCTTTGAAGTACAACTGTGGTATCTAGAAACTGAAGACATCCTGAGATACCACCAATAAACGCAAAACCAAGAAACTGTAATGGCAACTTATCACCTGAAAAAGCGGAAAGAGTCTGGGAAAATAAAAACGGGTCTGAAAGAACAGAAAACATCATCATCTCTTGGCTGCTACAGGTGAAAAATTGAAATTAACAGCGTCTCTTGGTGGCTCGAAGTGATGGTGTCCTGCACCCTCTTATGTCTCTATGATATAAAAAGGGCTTAATTTTTATCCAAAATGAAGCCTCTCTCTCTGAGAACTTCCTGTGCTGTATGTAATTTTCCTTTTCTAAACAGGTTGAATTCTCCACACGAACTTTCTACGAGATCTTGGACTCTCACTGGGGACGCCTGGCTGACTCCAGACTCTGTGCCACGGACTGTCTTTGAAGTGAGAGTCTGTCTGTTCTCTTACTGGTCCCCCTCTGGGCCCACTCTTGGGCTTGGTTCGGTTTGCCCTCCCACATCTGGGATGGTTAGGTCCCTCTCCGGGATGGGTTGGTCCTCCCTCTGGGATGGTTTGGCCTCTTCTGAAACCTAATTCACTTGATACAGGTATTATATGTCCGTATAAGTAATGTATCGTAAGGATATCTGCTGTTAAAATGTTGATAAGTCACTTCTCTAATGATAAGTTTGTAGCAACCTGTAATAGAATAGACCTACTTGGTTGTTGCTCTTAGTGGTTTTTGCTAAATGATTGGTTGTTACTATTATTAATTGCTGCCCTACTGTTGATTGGTACTGTATTAATTGCTGATAGTAATTTGTAATAGCTTGATACATATATATTTGCTTTATTAATCATAGATATACTTGCTAGTGGTGATTTTTTTTATATTTGTGGTAATCTGTACTAAAGTAGAGAATTTTAGAGGATGGAAGCCTCCATGTCCTTGTGTATTATGGAATCCTGCGTACTCATGGTCACAATTTCTACACACCTGCAAGTTGGGTCCTGACAGATGTTTAGGTCATGACAGATGTTGGTTGTTACTATTTTGGGGAAAGGAGAAGAGGAAAAATAAAGTTTTCTGTTTAAACAAAACCATGAAAAATACAACTGAAAACGGATATTTGTGTAGAAATTTTCATCTGAGTGAATTCAGGCAGCTGAAAGCTCACTATGACAGAAAAAGCAGCAGCTTGAGACCAAATTCACTGAAAGTAATAATAGTTTGGGAAATGTAAACCTTTTTGGTGGTGGTGGTGGTAGGGTTTTTTTGCTTGGAGGAGAAGGTGGCGGAAGAGGAAGCAGAGAGAGTGGGAATTGGCACTGGCCTTTTTGAAATACCTGTTATATGATCATAAAGCTACTTTGTATTCCTGATGATTAAATTATTCTAATAAGCCTGCATATTCTATAAAAAGAATTGGGAGGATATTTTAAAGACTACATCTAGAAAAGCTAAAGCAATTTCTAAATATTTTCTATGTGATCATAGATGTTGTTACAGAAGATATACATTCTTTGAATAAGTTACCAGCTATAGGATTATTGTGTTGCTCTCTATAAATGAAAACACTTCAATATTTCGCTTTTTAATTTCATGCCTATTTTATGACAAGTTTTCTTCACAACAAGGGCTTTTTCTGTTATGCACAGGGTTTGGTAGTGGAGTTAATTCACATTTCAGCAAATGTGACCAGGCCTGAACTGGGGACACACTGAATTAACATAAAAGAACCTTGTGACATTCTGCAAGACAGCTTGGCACAGCCTGGGCACCTCCGTGCAGGATGCTTCTTCCCGTGCCCCTGCAGGACAGAACCTGCCAACACACAAACCCACAGACTCTTGCTGGCTGCCTCATATAGTCTTGCAAAACCATTTCCATCCCAAAACGCTTGTCTGTTGAGCCCCAAAGACCTCCAGATGTTTTTTTGTCCCAAAGGTTAAACACAGACAGATGCCCTACGTGACTTCTCCTGCTCCCAGGGCGATGTGCTAGCTGGCACTGACCCAAGAACAGTTTGTTGAGGGGCCGTGGTGGAAATCAGTTCATGCGTTAGAAATGTGCAGAGGGCTGAACTGTAGCTTAATACATGGTGGTGCTTTGCTCTTCTTGGGCCTTATTCCAGAATCGCTGAGTTCATCATGACTCTTTCTGTTAAATTCAAAAGACTTTGGATCAGGCCTTATATTCCTACTTTTAACCTAGAGCTCTTTGGCATTTTAAATAACATCTTTATGTTTCTCATTTTATTCCTTGATACTGGTGGTATTATTTCTGCTGAGCCTTGTCAAAAATGTATTAGACTTCCCAGTTAATATAGCTTTATGTCAAAGTTGCCTGGTTTAGGACAAGGGCACATATAAACAGTGAGGATAGAAGAGCCAGTGGCAAATTATTTCCTTGGAAAAAACACTCAGTCTGGTAATGGAGTTCTTTCCATTGAAAGGCTTCAGAACTGAATAACTGAGATTGTCTTGAGATTAGGGACTTTGAAAATATTCCCTCCACCCCCCATGTTTGCAGAGATTGCCTGCTTGACCTATACAGGGAGTTTGGGCGGTTTCTTGGTGCAGATTTTACCGAAGAAGTTCTTAATGGGTACCTCTACTAAGGAGCCAGTGTATACTTGTGAAAGTGCCTCTTTGTAGCTTTTCTCCTTTGGACATGATGATAATGTAGCCAGTAGCCAAATACCACACCTGTTTTCACCACCAAAATTCTTCCTTATGTTGTGGCTTCTGTTATTGGCTTGGGATTTAAAAATGAATGTTAACAACAACATCTGCAATCTAGTCCAAAAATCCCTGCCAAGGGTTGGTTTACTAAGGGTAAAAGAGGAGGAGGAAAGATGTTAGAGACCTACAGGTCCCTCATTGAGCCCTACAAGGACTATGCTAATAAATCCAGGCTAAGATATACAATTGGCCGTGGCTATTCTCCATCCCTGAGGACAAATGTCACACAAGAGCTCCTACCTATATGGGCTGAAGTCTCTTTCGCACCTACCCTCAAAATACCTGGCATGAGGCAAAACCATGCAAGGAAGGACACCTGCTTTTAGAAAGTCTGGCCTGTGCCACTGCTAAAGTCTATGATTAGTTTCTGTTTAGTTTACTGGTATAGTTATAGCTATAGTATTGTAGGTGATTTGGGTCACATATTACTTCTCACTAGTATGGTTTTCCCTTGGTATTGAGGACCATATATTCAAAAGTATTTAGGTATTTACAGGTGAATATGGATATTTTTGGAAATAATTTAGGAGCTAGGGTGCCATTCACTTCAGTGGGAGTTGGGCTCCTGTGTGCTTTAGAAAATATCACCTGACTCTTATTTCCGTGGGTTAGCTTTTTCGAAGATATGGGCCAGAGCAGTAAGTCCTATTTGACATTTTATTGCATTTTATTACATGAGGCTTCAAGGTCATGTTATAAAAAGATCCACACAGCAAGTGAAAGCTGCCTTTGGTAACCCATCTCTCCCTTCTCCAGGTTCTTCCTCTGAGGTTAGCACAGGGAGCTCTGCGGCAAAGGACAAGCTTTGTTGGGCTGTTTGCCGTGGCTTTGTGGGAAACCCTCCATTGAAGAAAGTAACGCTTTGAAATCTTACATGTCTCAGCACCCAAGCAATAATTCAGGTCTAATACAGTGCCACTTTTCTCATTTAAAAATGGGAAATTACATAAAATGTGAAAGCAATCTGCTTCCATCAGGATGTTAAATGCTGTTTTGTAGCTGGATTAAATAAATCTTAATTAAGACTCTGAGTGTATATTTTATTTATTCCCTTCCTCCCTCCCTTTTCCTCCCTTCCCCACTCCCCAGCATCTGACTAGAATATAGTGAAAAATAGTAAAAATTGAAAACATGGGAAAAAATACACAAACTAAATATGTGTATCTTTCCAGCAAGTAAAGTAGGATGAGTCTTTTTTCCTCATAATTGTAGCACTTATGTTTGTGTGTCTGTGTTTGCACATGTGCATATGTGTATAAATATATGCATATAAACATATAAAGAAAGGATGAACACATTCAAGCATATTCCTTGCAGCTTATGGGGAGAAAAATCTATAGAGCTTCAAATGGTTGTCTCCTGCAATTCAATTTCCTTTGTAATGAAATCTAAACCCAAACAAGTATGCGCGTTGTTCATTTAATATGGTCAATGAAAATTTATATCCCTCCCCTATTTTATTCTGAATTATGTTATTGCAACGAATGATCAGAGTATACGTGATTCAAAGGGAAAATGATCAGATTTCATTTTCATATTGGCTTTGGGATGTGAATGAGAGAGCTTGAGAGTGAAATTTCTTTAGCAGAGCAATATTTCGTACAGAGGCTTTTTGGAGACCTGAGTCACTTAAAATAATTCCAGTGGAGTGTTGAGGGCTAATTTCCAAGTCAGAAGTGTACCTTGGTATTTACACTCATGTAAGAAGTACTGTTGTTCCCAATAGTGAATGTGACATTTCAGCTACAGCAGCCTAAACCATAAGAACAGGGTTGCGTTCTTTGAATACAAATAGACTTAGGTTTTGCATAAGTTGAAACGAAAAATTGGATTTTCATACATGGCAACCTCTTTTCACCCCTCCCCACTGCAAACAAAACAAAACAGAAACACTGCAACCCACAGATCTGTCTTCTTTTAACAGGGGGGACATTGAAATCTGTTGAGCTGACCACTGGGAAGCAACGTGCTCAGCACAGTCCGGCAGCGGCAGGGCTGGAAATAGTCATGGACAAATGATCTTACTCTTTTTCACGTCCATTTTTTTAGCTACAGAATGGGGGTCATGACACTGAATTTCCTGAATGAGAGAGGATTTGAGAACAAAGGAGGAAAAAAGGTGAAATTGCTTTTGTAATAATTTTATATCCAGATATTCATGTCTAGGTAAAATATTGGTAATGTCTGCCAGTGGAAGAGGCATTCCTCACCCTGTGTGCACATGCCCATGCTCATATACACATATATACTTGCAGTGGATGAGATTCATGCCCAAACTGCTCTTGCAAGTGCGATAAGGTTACCAGTCATTGCCTGTAACTTTAATTCCAAAGTTGAAGAATTTGTCACAGCAATGCACTGTTTGGCATCTCTTACAGATCCTGTGTCACATATGTGAGTGCTCTGTGGACACCTTGGACACCCTAGGGAATGTCAAATGTGATTAGACACCTATGTGTGAGAAACTGAATCCCAGCAAAATCTTCATTGCATTTTATAGCTTAGTGATCACATTATATCACATTACAGGTGATTGCCTCTGCACAGCTAAATTTATACGTCTTCAACCGGTGAGCTGAACCCAACCAAACTGACTAAAAGACTTGAGGAAAAAATTATATGAATTAAGTGCAATATGGGATCTTCCCCCGCACATATGCGTATCTGCAACCAGTATACATGAATTAATCATGAACTATCTCAAATAAATGTTCTTAAGGGAAAAACTTGCTATGAAATGGTAGCAAATGAGTCAAAATGATACAGATATCAGAATCCCTCCTGTTTGATTCTCTGGTATTCTTTGCTGTGAATAAATTTATAAATTTAAAAAATCCTTCATTTAACTATTTAGCAAGCCACTTTTCTGGTATTTGCAGCATTTTGCCATGTCTTCATCTTTTTCTTCTAAAAGTAGGTACAGACAGCCTTAGCCGGAGGCTAACCTGGAAACAGATATGATACGTTTGGGCTAATAAGGCCAAACAAGAGGTTGAATTTTGTGGCTCTATCAGCCTAAGCATCAGTAAACTCAGGCATTTCTGTGTTGTGATCCCTTATGTAATGTAAACAAATGAAAACATGTTTTCATTAAGTGCTTTGAAGTCCTTGATGAAAGGAACAATCTGAAAGAAGTCATTGTGCTTCTATGCTTAAAACATTGGGCCACTTCACGTAAAATAGTTTTCAAGAGTGTTGAAGTGCTAACTGAAGTTGCAGTAAGGATTTTTATAAGTAAATGAAGGAAGCACAGATTTATTTCCCCAATTACGCCAATTAATGGTGTCTGGTGATACTTTTTATTCCCCAAAATATTCCTCTTGGCCCCCTCTGCTTTCCAAAGGGTGTGGGTCTCCTGTATTCTCTGTATCATGTCTGCCAGCCTGGGGAAGGTCTTTCAGAAACTCTAATCAATGCTGCTAATAGAGAAAGTTATTCAGGTCCCCCTAAAGAAGAGAACTGCATTTCATCAACTGACCAGACTCTTTAGACTCTACTGCCTGTATTTACTAGATTTCCATTGAGTTGCATATTTCCATTGAGGGCATATTTTAGCTGCCCAGACATAACTGTCTAGTACTTTTTTTTTATGCTCTGGGCATCCTTTCAAACTTGCAACTCCCCAAAAGGGTATCCTTGTTCTGTAGGTCCTGAAGGCAACTCATAGAGCGTTAGACACCCAGCTTTAAACAACTGAATCCTACCCTGGGTGACCAACTGAGCTATAAACACCTCGGCTGTGGATGCTAAGGTGTTACATCCTCTGTGTTCCTGTAGCACTTGGAAAATAGAGCTCTGGTGGTCCCCAGAGTCAGAAGACAGGCAAACAACTGCATAGTTAAACNTCTGGGCAGCTTTCCAGCCACTCTTCCCCAAGCCTGTAGCGTTGCCTGGGGTTGTTGTGGCCGAAGTGCAGGACCTGGCGTTTGGCCTTGTTGAACCTCATACATTGGCCTCGGCCCATCGATCCAGCCTGTCCAGGTCCCTCTGCAGAGCCTTCCTACCCTCCAGCAGATCAACACTCCCGCCCAGCTTGGTGTCGTCTGCAAACTTACTGAGGGAGCACTCGATCCCCTCATCCAGATCGTTGATAAAGAGATTGAACAGGACGGGCCCCAAATAGATGTATAGCATGGAAATTTGCATTCACAAGTACAGAAAACTAGCTACCTTTACAGTAAATCCCACAGGTTTACTACCAAAGAAGGGTCTTGTTCCCTGAAGGTTTATTAAACACATTGAAACAAATGAAAGAAATTGCAAATAAATTTTGTAATGCAATTCAAACAATTTAACATCTCAGTTGTGAAAATCATCCATGTACAATGCTGGAATAATGGATGCTATAAAGCATATGGAAGTACAATAGGAATAATAGGATTTAGCAGGGTTGTTTTGTTCTTACTGTGGAAGAACATGTACAGCGACTCATCCCTAATTCTATCTCTAATACATTTCTTAATTTTTGAGTGAAGCATCCAGTGCCATCCAGTTCTCCAGTTGATCGCATTGCCTTTGGCCCAAACTGGAGTTTGATTTGTACATGACTGTTAAGCCCAGGCTGCAAAAGTTTTCATGTTGCGGCCATTTAAACCCTCTCTGTAGAGAACTCTCAAATCCTTTAGAATCACCTCTGCCATAACGCCCACAGAAAATTGTCATCTGAAACCCAGAAGGCAGGAGAGGAGCTATGGTTATTGCTGCTGGATAGCTTATGAATTGCCTACACGCCCAGGCTGTGCTACAATAGCTCAACATCTTTGTCGGACGCATCTGTTATATTCCTTTTTGGTTTTTTTTGGACTGTGAGCTCATGGGTAGAGCTGCTATCATGGTTTACCTGTTTGTAGAGCTTTTAGCAGAACGAATCTCTAACCTATCTGTGGCCCTTGCCTACCTTGGGCTGCTAACACAACTGAAATAGAAATGTCTTCCTTAAAGGGTAGAAAATAGGAAAAAATGAGTGTCAACTCTTGCAGAGAGGGCAGGTAGGGCTTGAGTAACACAACCCATGCTTCGCTACTCATTTCTTGAAAGACTTGTGATACAGTTTATTTTACCCCAGAAGGAATCAGTTTAGCTAAGAAACTACTAATCTCAAAACAAAACCCTGACAATGTTGCAGAGGATCCAACAGAGAAGAGTACCTTAGAAGGAAATTAAATGCAACATAAAAGCTCCTGAAACTTGATAGCATGTTTTAGGCTCATCAGAAATTAGTAAATAAATAAAAAAATGTGGAGACAAAAAACAGATTAGAGAGGTGTTTATTTTCCCCAAGGAGAACTTGAACATCCACTGGAGATCAGGGAAGAGTGTTAATGAAGTAAGTAGCATCAGGGGAGCTACTTGACTTAATACAGTCTTTTATTTTATTTATGGGGAACTGATTTTTCAGTCAAAGTGTCTGATGCAGGCTTTCAAAAAGCATCCATGAGGGGAAGGGAAAAAACCTCCAGGGAATCCCACCTTATTACAGGTTTTTAACTGATCAGTTCGTGATTTCATTAGAAATGTACATCGGAAGCTCTGTCAGGATTCAGCTCAGATATGGGTTATAGCTTTGAATTCAAGGCTGAAAATTACACAGATCAACCTGTCTGCACTGTTTATAACATCATGGGTAGCCCCGTCATAGGAATTTCTGTTTGGGACAATAGTTACTGAAACAAAAATGGAAAGGGGGAAAGAAAGCCATGGCTGCAGAACCACAGACTGTATCTGCATTTGTCAATAAAATAGGCCAGGACTTATTCTCCTTTCCTAAAGACAAGTGACACGGCACATCTCCTGTTCACTTCCCTCCTCCCAGGAGAAGGTAGCCTTGCTCTTACTGCTTATTAAGTATAATCTCTGGCCTCTTTTGCACCTAGCCTTATCAAGTGTTTCCTAAGAGAACTAATGGGTTGGAATTAAACTTATGTCTTTGGCTCTGTGGTGGTGAAAAGTTTTGATGCATCCACACAAACTCAGGAGTCCAGAAGAGAAATTATCAAAAAGGTTTAATAGCCAGTGGGGTACTGGTGTGTGATTTGATGTTTCCTTGCTCGGAATTTCTGCAGCACAAGAGCACAGCCGAGTGCTCTGAAAAACGAACAAAGGAAAGTGTATTGTCAAGGAAACTTTGCAAAAGAACAGATGGTCTGGAGCAAGTGGTTAGCTGTAGAGAATTGATATAGCTCCCCTCATAATAGACAATAAAACTCTATTTTACCTTTGGGGAATAAATTCTTGAAAGAAAGTACCTGATTTGAGCTTCTAGCAAAAAAGAAAATAGTTCCTTTATTTAGCTAGACAGTGCTACCTGGTTGTGTCAGTGTAAATAAGGTACGGCATCCCCAAGAGCCTCATGTGTATTGGGAACTTGAAAAAGGCCATTTTCCAAAGCTCAAAACAATTGCCAGCCTGGCAGGTTAGAAGGGAAAGTGTTAAAAGCCAGCAAACACTTCAGCCAGGTGGATTCTCAGAAGAAATCCCCCCCAAAATCCAGGCAACACCCCACCTTAGCTAATAGATAGGAAAAAATTAATAAAAATATGTGAGCACATGTGCATGCTGACATTTAGAATTTATTGCATATGTTTATATGTGGAGTTTAAAGCAAAAGGAAAAGTTGAAGTTAATGAAAGTGAATATAAATTGCAGCCTTACCCATGTAGGTGAACAGTGAGAAAACTTAAAAGAATCACTTGATCACATATGACTAAGGAAAAAGGCTGTGTTATAGGCGCTAACACCCAGCTTTATTAGAGTACAAAACAGAAGGAAAAAAGCAAAAGGTAAAGGAAAAGCAAAACACTGAAGACACTTTTCCATTTGTTATCTAGAGCGAAGTCAGAAGATACATGAAATCCGTGTGATAAATCAAATAGACATTTCTCTGTTCAAATAGAAGAAGAGGTAAGTTGGCATAGAACAAAGTTTTATGTTTCCTGAATCAATTCTTTGAGGTAACGTGCACCCACAGTGCTGTAGAAAACAGCTGATTCATTTTAAGCACTCATTTTAAAACTATATTCTCTTGAAAACCCTGTGTGTGGAGAATGAGAGAGATCAGGAAACTAGGAAGGTCAGTCCAGAGGAAAAAGAATGGATTTCACAATCAGACAACAGGATATGTAATGCTTGTCAGTGTGCGGTCATGAAAAATGGGTATTGTCAAATAAGTTTTCATTGTTTGTTTAATAACGTATATTTTTAATGAGTCAGTTAAGAAAAAACCCCTATTCTTTCCAATATCAGGCTGTAATTTATTTTCTGCAGATGTGTAGGGAAACCCCAGATTATGCAACCACTGACGGCACGTACTGCCAGACTACTAGCAAAAAATCCAGTTTTGTCTATTTGTATTTCTTTTTAAATGCTGCACTGCAAATGAGTCCTCTTGCCTTCCCTTTTGAACGCTGTACACTTCTAACATCTTAGTGCACATATCAGGAACTGTTTGAGATAGTGTGTCTAAGTGACAGTTCCTTTTAAAATTAAGCATATTAGGTCTTCCTTCTTTCACCTCGCCTGGCTGGCAATGACATTTACTCAGGCTGCTCCACCTGGGCATCTTTCCAAGCTAAAAGGTTATAAGCTCACACATATGATATGTCTTTTCTGATATTTCCAACCAAAATGAGTGTTCAGAAGACATTTCCATGTCCCTTCCCGTATTTGTCTTCAAATTAAGCACACTTTTCCCCCCCATTTTCACTCCTTTTCTTCATTTTGTCCTCTTTCCCTTTTCAGCTTGTGTGCATTTCCATTCTCATGTTCTCCAAATATACGCTTATAATTTTACAGGGACTCCAAAAACACATATGAGAAAAACCAGGCATCATAGTGCTCAAGGGGGAAAAATACCAACATTATCATGCTATTGCGGAATTTCTTCCTGACTCTACACCATTGCTTGCCTCTGTGCTGGAGGCTGCTGAGAAGGATAGAAAAGATATTCACAAAGGTTTGCTTGTACCTGTGACCTTCCTGACCATTTTTTTTTCTCCATGACGGAGAATTCCGCCTCAGTATCTCTAACTGGCATACCTTATGGCTGTGTGCCACTCAGGAAGCGTGCTCAAGTTATATCTGTGATTTTGATTCCCATACAGGTATTGGTGAAGCTTTCTGCTTCCTATTTACTACCACCTGGAATAAAATAATGCTTCCTTTTATTTCTTTTTCTCCTTTTCCCACAGGCAGTCAGTAAAAGAGAGCAAAAAGATTATATGTTAAAAATAGTATGGCTAAACATTTGAAAATGCGTCTGAGGTGTCTGGATGCCCACATTCTATTACTTTCAATCCCCTCCTGAGTTTTGACTCCCAAACTAGACATCAATATATGTGCAAGTCAGAATGTATAGGCATAGCTAACTTGAACTCCTGAAAACTACAGAATGTGAACTTACTAAACCAGCAGAAAATTAGTTCTATTTTGTTTTGGGTTTTTTTCCCTTGTCTTTTTTTTTTTGTCTTTTTTTTTTTTTTTTTCTTGGTGGCCTAGATTTCTGCCTGTCTAGTGAACTGAAACGGCTCACTGAAGGTCAGATGAGTAACAGAGCTGCTACAAAGCAGATTGCAGAAGACTAATCGAAAGGAAGGAATGGGAAAAGGGCACGAAAACGGGACGACAGCAGGGATCTGTTAGATCAGCTCAGCCATCTCACTGAACACCACTGGCAGTCATTTGGCCAGGGTTACACATCAAGACTCCAAATTTATAGCAACACAGAGTATCTTAAATCCCAGGAAAAGGTTTTAATCTCAGACTTGTGCCTTTTATGAAACAATTTATTTCTTCCTCTTGTAGAAGGTATTTAGGAATGCAATTTTAGTGATGATCATCAAAACAAGCTCTCTTGTGGGTTATATCAGTGTATTTTCTCCCTTCTACCTCAACATTAAGTTATCACCAAGACTTCTCGTATTTTCTCAATGTCTCTGCATCTGTATTCCTAGTCTGCTAGGTGTGCACAAAAATCAATCAAGGTGTACACTAGAGGAGCACACTGAAATAAATTAATCAACCTTCTTTTGATTCACGGTGTTAAACAGATGTATCAAATTCCTTTTGGAAAGCTTTATACAAGGGGAAGTTAGCAAATTTAACCTATCAGTTTTTAGCAAGAGATACAATAGTCTAATCTGCATGTAAATTTTGATGAACTGTTGTATTCTTGAACATTTTTTATTTGACTCTATGTCTTCAATATTTCTTCTGTCACAATTTGCTCTAACAAGTCTTGCATTCAATTAAATTAAAACCAAGAATGTGTAGATTTGTAAAGAGAGGTCATATCTTTTAATAAAACTGGAAAAAAATATAAAAGCTTTTGAGCACATCAGCCTTTTTTCTGCTCCAGGACAGAAGCAAAAGTCAAGCTAAGTACAGACTAGTAACAGTTGTTCCTGGTTTACCTTAATTAATGTACTTAGGCAATTTGAGAAAATTTCCCTATTGTGGAGCAGGAAAAATATTAACAGTGTGACAGATGTTAGGTCCCACTGGACAGAGATTTTTTAATACCCATGTAACTGAGGGGGGAACAAACCTTAGCAAATAGAAACATCTACTCAGATGACAGTGTGAGACAAAATACAATTACAATCAATATACAGTAAAATCAGGGTTTGGAGAGGTTGCTCAGTGAAAATTATTTTGCCATCATCAATATCACTTTTAATGAAAACTGAAGAAGAATGACTTATGTCATTCTTGGACCAGACCCAGATTATTTCCTTCTCTTAACTCTACTGTCAAGCTGAACATTTACATTTACTTGTACATTTGGAGACCCAACAGAAAACATTGTTGGAAAATTCTCAAATGGAAAACTCTGATCTTGAAGTCAGTTTAAGACTTCTTAGGAAAAGTCTTCAGAAAAAATGAAGATGAGTAGAAGTTGATTCTTGCAGTCTCATCCCAGTACTATCAAATACCAAGTAAAGTTTATACTAAAATTAAATATCTGCCATTTATAGGGTGATAAAATCTTGCCTAGCAAGCTTCATAATTATTCCTACATTTTTCTAGAAAAGGTAGAATCTGCAAATAGTTACCACTAATATGGTAAGGGAGCTGCTGCTTTGTTTTTCAGAGACCTTGGGTAAAATGAAACTAAAGCATAAAAGCCTGCTTGTTATGCTTGTCCTGCCCTCCCATCTCACAGGCAAACAAACATGAAATCTCATGTTATGTCCGCTTGAGTCTTGTTTCTGGCTTAAATAGATCTTTCATCACTTCCTTTTTTATTAACTGTGTCCACTGCTCACCTATACCAAACAATGCTTTTACTGTTAAACTGATGTCTGTTAATGTAGCCGGACAGACTAATTAATGCAGAACTGATGAAGAACCAAATCTAATATAGTACAATTGAACATGGCTTAATTGAGTAATTACTTTGTAGTTTTACTAAATGACAACTTCAGTGTTTTTGGTAATGTGGAAATAAGAGTTAGAACTGGAAGATGGTTTGTCATAGATAGTGATGGTGTTGAAGTACTCTGAACACCAGCATGGGTTTTTCATTGTATACCACCAGCCTTTTACCTTTCTTCTGATAATCTATGTGGCCAACATGCAGTTGTGTTTGTAGTAAATTTGCTTACTTAATAGTACCATTTTACTTACAAAAGAGTAAGAGATTTAATTACAGATTAAATCACGCATATTTTTCGAGAAACAAAAAAGAAGGGTAAAACCTTACTGGGAACAAATGCAGGATGATACAAATGGTTTTCAAAAAATCTATCCCAAGGAAAACTTCCTGTCCACTGGGTTCTCCTTTCTCTCAGCTCATTTACCATAAAAAAAACTTCTCCCCTGGCACAGGAACTTAAAACTAACAAATATGCAGACATCGGTAACATCGATAAGGCCTGTTAGACTCCCAGAAGCTGTATTGATTAGCTAGTGGGATACTTTATCAAGTTGTCAGAATTAAGTGTCTTTTTAATAGTCCCCTTTACCCATTTAATTGTTTCTTTTCTTCATTAACAATGTATGAGACCTAATGCTAAAAATGTGACATTCCTTTCAAAATGATTAGCAGTTTCTGCAGAGAATTGTCTATTTTATACACCCTACCACTGTGTATTTTATCACAGTGATCTGTTAAAATCTGCTCTTGGTTTGTGCATTCATTGAGTTCCAGTCCATAGAAACTGGCAGGATTCATAACAGTTCTCAAATGTGAAGTGTGAGCTCATTTGGTCTCAGACTGGTTCCCACAAACACTCGACTCCTGCCCAAATATGTTGGAGGCTGTTGCGACAGCAGGCTCACTGCGGCAACTCTCAATTATATTTTCTGTGATCTTTGTTTTAGGTTGCCTGTAAGAAGTACTCATTTTTATTAAGATTCATTTTTTTTACTATTGGAAAAAATGCATTTTTGTAAAAAAGTGCTTCACTAGAAACTGAAAATTTTGAATATTTCCAATTCAAAGAAATAGTGGGAGCGATGTTTATCAACTTCAATAAAAAAAGAAACATTTGCCATCACATATTGAAAGGGTGTAACAGCCAAAAAATACTTTACGCCCTTCGTGGTTTGGATGGCTTGTGCTCTGACACATTGCTCACATTTCCTACTGGTTTTACAACATCTATCACCATTTTTTACACAATCAGTCTTCTAGATATGTCTATAGGAAAGTTAATGACACATGAAAAATGTCATATCTCTTATTCAAATGACAACAAGGACAATTTGTGACCTCTTGCTGACTCAGGGGATGATGACACTTCACTCTTGCCTTTTTGTTTTCATATTTTCACTCAGGACTATGTCTAGGCAAATTAAATCACTTAAAGATAAACTTAAAGTTAAAATGTCATATAGTGCTTTTTCCCCTCTAGGAACCTTAGATGAAATCCATCTAAGCAGCTGCAAATCATTAAATCTGAATATCAGAAAACATTTCAAAAAAACATGGTCAAAGAGAAAAATAACTACATTAAACGTATGAATGCTTTGACTTTCCAAGAGTAGGTAAGTCCTTAAGCAACAAGGCAGCACACAAAATTGCTAATCCAGCTCTTACTGTGGCAAACTCTTCCATTTAACCAGGACCATTCAGTGACAACGGTATGATAAGCAAATGTTTATCGAATGCCTGTAGCATTATCAAAGCTTAATCACGAGGATTAGAAAGGAGCCATGGAAGCAGCCATAGAAGCTGTGAACAGCAAGGAGTCCACCACCCCTCAACCTTTGGATTTGGTCTCCCTTGGAGATGGAGCCATCAGCAGAGATTGATGGGCTCTGATGTGAAGACTGGGAATGAAGCAAGGAATATTTCAAATACTGCTGGAAGGTGGAAGCATTGTCCTTTCAAAAGGCCATTATTAGAATATATTGCTGGATAATGATCCTCGAGCCATCATCTGTGTGTTCTCCTCTATGGGCTGGAAAGAGTAGAAGCAGTCCTTCCACATTTCTGTATAGAATCTGTCTATGTCTAAACCTTGCCAGTCACATGGCATTGATTTAAAGTCATAGCGCACTCCTAACTATCCTCCAAAGTCACTCTGCACAGGCCCAGCTGCTTGTACAGGGTCTTTGGACATCTGCAAGTCAAGTCAATCTCATCAAAAATATAGTAGCCCTTTGCTGCACTCAGTCCCATATGCTAGTGTCTGTCTTTGTACTGTGAGCCCAAAACTGTGCTCTTCCAGCCCAAAACTGCAGATGCGGTCTCATAAATGCCACACAGAAGGGAAGGATCAATTCCCTGAAGTGATTCTGTGTTGTGATCCTAACAGACCAGATGCAGTTGGTCTTCTCTGCTGCAGGGGCACACTGCTGATTCTTGTTCAGCTTGTCCTCCACCAGGTCTTTTCTGATCCCTAGTCTGGATCATTGCAAGGAGTAATTCTGTTCCAGATGCAGGCCTTTGTATTTACCTTTCCTGAACTTCATGAGGTCCCTGTAAGCTCATTTCTCCAGCTTTCTGAAGTCTCCCTGAATAGCAGCCCCATACTCCAGGATACTGACTGCTCTCTCAGTTTGGTGTTGTGTAATCAATAAATCAGGAACATGCTACATGAATAATTGTGTGCCATGACCACCGAAGGGCAACTTGCTTGATTTTGATAGGGTGCATTTCCTCTCCTTACTGTTCAGGACCTATTGCTGTATTTGGCATGCACAATATCCAGATTTGTCTCAGTAGTTGCCAAATAGACCCTGAGGGCAGAAGTCCTATGCAGGTTTAGAAGACAACTACATTCTCAGTATACTACCATGTTTGACATGTTCCCCTTTGGTTCTGTTGCTATACCTCTGAGCAGTACAATTAAAGCCTTTAAACAGTTTAATTTGGGAAGCTCTGGGAAGCAAATCATTTGAGGGCTGGAAGAATATTGTGAGAAAGCATCACCAGATGCTTGCCCTGCTCTAAAATTATTCTGCAGACATCTGCTGTTTGCTACTTCTACAAACAGCGCCCTAGGTTAGACGGATCCTTTTTCTGATGCAACACTGCTGTTCTTGTTGTCTTTTGAAAGATCTCTTTGTTTCCATGGATATGAAAGAGAATCCGTGTCACAAAACAGTTGTTCCAAAAGGACTCAGCATTTGCCTAGTTACTCTGCTGTTGACCTGACTCAGAACACAATTAGCCCAGTGTAGAGCATTCCTGAAAAACCTGTTCTGGCCTCTGAACCAGACAGCTTCAGAGGCTCTCCTGCTTTCCAGTGTTGTGGTTTAACGCAGCAGGCAGTCAAACACCACACAGTCGCTCGCTCACTCCTCCCTCTCCCCCCCACCCCACCACCGCAGTGGGACAGGGGAGAGAATCGTAAAAAAAAAAATAGTAAAATTTGTGGATTGATATAAAGACAGTTTAATAGAACAGAAAAGGAAGGGGAAATAATAACAATAATAATAATAATAATAATGATAATAATAATGATAGAATATACAAAATATGTGATGCATAATGCAATTGCTCACCACCTGCTGACCCAAGCAGCGATTGCTACTTCCTGGGCCACGCCTCCTATTTATATACTGAGCATGACGTCACACAGTATGGAATACCCCGTTGGCCAGCTGGGCCAGCTGTCCCAGCTATGGTCCCTCCCAGCCTCTGAAGAGTCCTTGACTAGCAGGGTACTTAGCAATAACTAAAAACATCAGTGTGTTCTCAGCATTCTTCTCATACTAAATCCAAAACACAGCACTAGGAAGAAATTTAACTCTATTCCAGCTGAAACCAGGACACAGAGAAATGCAACTTTTCTTTTTAATCTAACAAAAGCACACATTTGTCTCTGTACCAAGAAAAACTTCTGAAGCTGTGAATTTAAAAGGAAAAAAAAGGCAGAAAAGTTTAGCTTACCTACCCACATATGTCTCTGCTCTTGGCATTGTACATATATTAATGTATTCACAGTTAATAATTGAGATATATGCAAGCCATTTAGCAAGATGAAGTAGACATCTTTTATTAATTTTTAAATTAATAAACTGTAATCAGGCATGGACCCTGGGGCACATACCACTTTGTCTGTGAAAACCACTTAACATAGTTTCCCATATAACTCCAGCAGCTTTTATGCTCTATTTAGGATGTATTCATGGCTTATTTTGCTGTTACGTTTGGGGAATACATTATATTACCAAAGTTTATCAATAACTATAAGCTGATTTCTCCTCTGCATACACTGCTGCTAACACAGACATGAACCAGGAATTCTGTCATAGTTTTGATAAGCTGAAAAATCCATACAGGTGTAGAAAAAATAGAATAAAAACTATTTAAAACTAAGAAATAGCTCTTAAATTAGAAGTATTAAAGTTCAATTTGTTTAGCTAAACAAAAAGCTAAACATAAAGCTAAACAAATTGAACTCTATGACTTCTAATTTAAGATCAAGAAGTGAGTTGATTATGGTGTATAATTAAATACAATAAGGAGGAAATTAACTCTGAGAGGGCTTTCCCCCACCTTTTTTCATTTCTTAATTTCAAATGTACCAAAAAGACATAACAGGAACAAGCAGCTACAAGTTAGAGCTTGTATATTGAAATTATAAGTACGGAATAAGATTACAAATAAGGAACACTTTTGTAAAAGTGATGATGATTAAAAATGCAATTTAGCCACCGAAGTTTTCAATTTACATCTCTTGATTACTTCAGATGAAGACTGAGTGTATTTCTGAATTATTTGTTTCAGGAAAAAATAAGGCATTGTGAAAAGAGAAGCTATGATTGTATGGTCTGTGAGATATACAAAGTCAGACAAAACCCAGACTAAATGCTATAAAGAGTTTATCATATTTTTAATTTATCAGTTTTAAAATGTAGTAGCTAGTAGTAAAGCTAGTAGTAAAACTGGTTTTGGGGGAGGTCACTTTTTAACAATTAATGGTCATTTGGTCAAAAGATAAAACATTTTTTAAAGATGTGTTTGCTTCTTAACTGGGAAAAAAATAGGAGGATTTAATGTTGGTTAAGTAATTTTAGGAAATAAAAAAAAAAAAAACAAAACAGAAGATTGATTTTATTCCAATATTTTCTTCTATTATTTTTCATTTTAGATAAATTAGTTCCAGAAAATCCTGATGAAAGAAATGTCTTTTTCTATACCCTTTCATTGCAGTTAAAAAAGGGATTGTTTTCTAATTGAGCCGCTGGTCTGATCCACAGGACATCTAAATACTGCTCGAGACTCTGCGGGCACAGTGTAGGCACTTAGTTCTTTTTCATAGACCCCCATCTAAGATGGAGGTAATGATATTTCTTTTCTCTCCCTCATTACCTTTCTTGGCTGATTAAATACTGATTCAAGAGCTCTTAACCAGATGCCTTCTTGTGTTACAGCCGTGTGCTAATCTTTTAAGACAAAGTATTGTTATATTATGTGCCAGTATCGTAGTTGGCAGTATGGGGCTCTGATCTCTTCTGGGGGCTTCCAGACTATGAGAACACAAAATAAAGGATACCTGTTTAGGCAGCAGCACACCTAAACATTTTTCAGTAATTGCAAACAGTTGTAATGGTCATAAAATAATATTAGGAAACCCATATAATTATTTTTCAAACGTCCTATGAAAATGCCTTCTTCACGACTCTCCAAAATAAAGTAATTTCCTAATCCTCAGCTTCTAAAACCATATTTGAAATGCTGCTTTGTGCACACAATTTTTTGTGAATCGCAGCTTAAAAATTAAGTGCAGAAGGAGAAAATTGAGGTCCTTTATGGAACCGCTGATAAAAGAAAGACAGCCAGCTGTGGAGCTGCTTGTCTGCTTAGATATTTGGTATGTTGGCTTGCCAAAACACACGGCACACACTTTGAACATGGGTATGTAGAATATAATAAATACAGAAAACAGGAGGAAATACTGTAAGAAAAGTGTGTGAGACAGGAAAGAGATGCAGACAAGCTGCCTTATATTTTGTCCTGATGAAGGAAGTAAGGATAAGTAATAAGTTTTATATTCCATTCTGCATTTTCTTTGGGCTGAACCCTGAAATCCTTACTTAGTTTTGATTGAGGCATGAGAAAGGTTTTAAATTTGTTCCTTGTAGAGGCAGTTTGGAAACTTTTAGGTGTGGATTGAGACCCACAGAGAAATTCGACTATCAAAAGTTGTTCACAATGAAATACCGCATTTTTGTAAAAGCAGAAACCCATTGAGATGTGCCTTTTCATTCTACATGAAAGTTTGTCAGACTGGAACAGTATCTCCATAATAGCCTTTTGGTTCCAAAACTGAACATATCCATTTGCTGTTTTGAAGTGAAAGTTTTTTTTAGTTTATATTATTTAGAAAAGCTTGAAATAAAAATTAAAATTTATAACGAAGATATATGTTTGCAGCTTAATACAGAGCAAGAAGCCCATTTTCTGCAAACATATACCCACTCAGGTTTTCCAACCACAGAAGATGTCAACAACAACAACAACAAAAACCCAAAAACAAACAAACAAAAAAAAAACCAGAGAAAATCACTGAGGAATCTATAAACTCTGCCTCTGGCTTTATACACGTAACCAAGGTATGGATGACTGATTTTCTTGTACCCCATTTCACTCTTTATATTTAGGCATACAGCAGGCAAAACCAGACATAAAATGACTACTGTAACCAGTTAACATCTTAACAAACAAAATTTTGTATCCATTTTATTCTTTTTGCAAAGGCATTGATGATGAATTCCTGATGCTAATCCTTCCGTGTAGAAGGAAGGAGCAGGTACCATGGGGATGAGTGGCCGTTGTGATGGGATGCCCACACTGCAACTGCACCTCCTCAGATTACGTATCTTGAGGACAGCTGTGCCATCCCTCCCACTTCTCATTGCAGTAACACCCAGGCATCCAAATTCCCCTATAAATGTGCAATTTTCTTCAGTGATGGCAGATGAAAGTTGAGTTACGTTTGAAAGATTTTCACAAGAGCAGAAAAAAGTGACACTGTCCTCCTCTCAATAACTTAATCTAATTGCTGGTCTACATCACACATGCATGTTTTACAGCTACGTCAAAGAAAATGGAAGTCCTTTCTTGCCCATTTTGCCTACCATTTTTCAGAAAGTCAAGAGTGTGGTTTCAAAGTACCCATTAGCATGGGTTGTTAAGCTTGGTAGATGGTAGCTTTGAAACTGAGCGTCTCCTGTAACTTAGGATTGAAAGCTGCTATAACTATTTATGTAAAAATAAAATAATACGCACTCTGGAAATTTTTTAAAGGAAGTTTAGAGCATTTCCATCAGAAGCACTGTGTGTGTTTGATAGTTATGGCAAACGAAATAAAAGGCAACTTTAATGGATTAAGTTTTAAACCAGCTTCCAAAACAGGTACTTAAGGTTCTTTGTTACACGTTTTGCAGTATAGCACTTGTAAAAAAAGGCTTTCCCTCTTAATTGTTAAAAATGGCTTTAATAATTCAGTAGGAACACAGTGTCTTAAGGCCACAAAGACAAACACAGACATCAAGTTATGCCATGATTTAAATCACAGACTTGGTCACACCCCTTCACTGAATACTTGTTTAATCACTTTCCCCTGCCCTCCAACGGTATTTTTGTAGTTTTATAGGGGCAGGAACTATCTGATAGAGTAACTTGGCTGAAAATGATACCACCTTTCCAGTAATAGTGATACTTTGTGGTCTGATGGTCTAAGGCATAAATAAAAACAAATTTATGAGCTGTAGCAATATCATGAATTAGATTCATGATACATGGGCAAAACAAAACAAACTTCACATGCTTCCGAAGAAGGGTTTGCCTGTCTGAACACTTACCTGTTTTTCCCAAACATAAGCATGTATGACATGAGATATTTATTACATTTCCTTACAAATCCTGCCTGACTGATTGGGAATTAACCTGCACTCTCCATGCTCCGAGTACAGCTCATTGCCTCCAGCTACAGCCGTGCATACTGAGCACTTCTATGACTCAGACAGAAAAGGACACAAGATTAAGTTAAATGTGCTGTCTTGGGCTATCAAAGACTTAGACATGGTCTTTAGACCCTCCCTGAGGGGACCCTCCCTAAGTCATGGAATCATAGAATCATAGAATCATTAAGGTTGGAAAAGACCTCTAAAGTCATCGAGTCCAACCGTCAACCCAACACCACCATGCCCACCTAACCATGTCCCTAAGAACCTCATCTACATGTCCTTTAAATACTTCCAGGGATGGGGACTCCACCACTTACCTGGGCAGCCTCTTCCAAGGCCTGACCACTCTTTCAGTAAAGAAATTTCTCCTAATGTCCAGTCTAAACCTCCCCTGGCACAACTTGAGGCCATTTCCTCTCGTCCTATCACTTGTTACTTGGCAGAAGAGACCAAACCCCCCCTCGCTACAACCTCCCTTCAGGGAGTTGTAGAGCGCGATGAGGTCTCCCCTCAGCCTCCTCTTCTCCAGGCTGAACACACCCAGTTCCCTCAGCCGCTCCTCATCAGACTTGTTCTCCAGGCCCTGCCCCAGCTCCGTTGCCCTTCTCTGGACACGCTCCAGCCCCTCAATGTCCTTCTTGGAGTGAGGGGCCCAAAACTGAACATAGGATTCGAGGTGCGGCCTCAGCAGTGCCCAGTACAGGGGCATGATCACCTCCCTGCTCCTGCTGGCCACACTATTTTGGATACAGGCCAGGATGCCGTTGGCCTTCTTGGCCACCTGGGCACAGTGCTGGCTCATGTTCAGCCGCTGTCGACCAGCACCCCCAGGTCCTTTTCCTCTGGGCACTTTCCAGCCACTCTTCCCCAAGCCTGTAGTGTTGCCTGGGGTTGTTGTGGCCCAAGTGCAGGACCCTCATCTCAGAGAGGGACACATTCATATATTGATCCAATCCATTAAAAACAAATTGGATGATTCAGCCTGTGAGAGTCTCTCTTGCTGTTCCTGTGTCTCCACCAGCTATGCACAGAGGCCAGAAAACTTGTCTTCCAAAGGCACCAGCTGGATAAATGAATCCCCTTCCTAGAAGGATAAAAGTTGATTTGACTAAATGACCTATGTGAAAACTGTCTAGTAGAGAGAGGAAAGAGGATCTAACAGCATACGAAAACACATTGGTAAGCAGTCCTGCACACGCTTTCTGCAGACATGTTTCATCGTTAGGAGTTTGGTGGTCAGTTTTCTGCAGACAGAACAACTCTGGTTTGTAGTATCGACACCCACCCTAGGTAGATATAAAGAAATTCAAATGTCGTGCACCGATGCATATAATCCTTAACTGACTGCCTAAAGTAAAGCAAACACAGTGCATAGCAATAATTCAAACATGGGGAAGTTAACCGGGTGGGAAAATTGCAAATGGTCTTTACAGTCTTGTTTATTTGACTATATGGAAGTAAGTTTTGGGAGTGATGTTTATCATCAGATCTAATATAGCGCTGTCAAATCTTGAGCAAATGTTC
Source organism: Pelecanoides urinatrix (assembly GCA_013400755.1). Taxonomy (NCBI): domain Eukaryota; kingdom Metazoa; phylum Chordata; class Aves; order Procellariiformes; family Procellariidae; genus Pelecanoides; species Pelecanoides urinatrix. Next base: position 66,744 of record VZTQ01008428.1, on the reverse strand, counting down.
TGCAAATCCTTCAAAGCTATGCAACTTTCATGATAGGATAGGCTAAAAAAGTCAGCCCTGCAGTGAGGCATGAAAGGCTTAAGCAAAACAAGAGAAAGGAAAAGACATTCCTGGAAGACTTGCATGTGGATGTTGTGGATGTTCAGGTCTCTTAAACTGTCTGTGGCATCAGTGCTATAGTTTTTGACTATAGTGCATTAAATGAGGAGGTTATAGAAAAGTATACCTTTGAGGACAGATCTACAGGATGCTGCCTGGTTTAGTTGGTCATTGAAGATTACTACAGAATCCAGAGGCTTCCCTTCCCATTTAAGGTGACTTTATTTTTTAATAAAAAGTAGAATTGTGTTTCCCTTAAACACATTACCTACAGTAAACATCTAGCTTAACTTTCTGTACATACTGCTCATTTTCCAGAAAAAATCCATTCATTTAAAAGAGAATCTAGGGGAAAAAAAGAAAGCCAGAAGGATTATATTGCTTCAACTACTTCTTTTAAGTTAAAATGAGGAAGATAAAAATTACATAATTATACAAATGTAAAAAAAAAAAAGTATATTAGAAACACACATCAATAGCAGTCTTTCTTTAACATTCTCAGTTATTGACTTTAGGAGGTATAATGAATTTTACCCTCAGTGTACACATTGATTTAACACAACTCCTCCCACACACATGAAAACAGGCATTGGATTTAAAAGAACTAGAGGTCTGGGTAATGAAAAGGTCTGGATCCATGCTGATCCACTCTGTACATCTCTAAAGCAATTTATCATTTTTCAGTCACTTAATAAACTACAGTGGGAGCCAGGCAGTCAGAATCTGTGTTATTCTGTTAATGTCAAAGGCTACATTCACGAGATCTTGCTTTCCCTCACATTTCTCGCTGCCACTATTTCTAGAGCAGTTTCCCCTGCGGTGACCAGCATGACCAACTGGTCTCCAGCCTCAGCACTGCTGGCTGAAGGCAAGTCTAGGAGATACCCTGAGCACATCGGCAGCTTGTTGGAGTTGAACAGATTTTTTTTTTTACTTTATTTTGTATCTTTATCAATTCAGTCAAGCAACATCCAGAAAAAAAAAAAAAAGAAGATTCAGAAAAGAAATGGTTTACATTTTCATCTCCCTGACCCTGAATCTTTTTAGCCAAAATGGTTCAATATGATGAAACTAGCTTTTAACTTTTTTGATGATTCTAGAAATGATTTTTTTTTTTTTATTATGTCAAACAAACTCTCACTCTGTGTGTGGAACAAAACACAAGACACATGCAGTAAAAAACCTGGCTTGGATGTCAGCGTGTGTGCAACAAGCTAGATGAGGGAAGCTCTCTGTAATTCAGAACTTTATCAGCAAAGTAACTAACTAACTAACTAACGACATTTAAAGCTACTTCAGTTCATGTAAGATAGAACACTGTTGGGAAACGGAGCACCCTGGCCATCAGCAAGCCAGAGTGAAGTCATTCAGTGGACATAAGCTGGGCTTCATCAGATACAGTTCCACGAGCATAGCTGTGAATGTGTAAGCCTGCAATTTTCCAAGCTAGTTGGTACCTTCCTGCCCAACATTGTCCCAGAATCATTGAGGCTGTAAGGGTCCTCTGGAAGTCATCTAGCCAAATCCCCTGCTCTAAGCAGAGTCACCTAGAGCAGGCTGCTCAAAATCTGTCAGGTCTGGAATATCTCCAAGCTTGGAAACTCCACAATGTCTCTGCCCGTTCCAGTGAACCATTACCATCATAGTAAAAAAGTATTTTTCTCATGTTTAAACAGAATTGTTCTGTCTTCTTCACTCCTCCCATCAGGTAATTATATGCATTGAAAAGATCCCTCTGAGCCTTCTATTCTCCAGGTTGAGCAGTCCCAGCTTTCTCAGACTCTCCTCAATGACAGATGCTCCAATCCCTAAAAATCTTTGAGGCCTTTTCCTGGACTCCATTGTGTTCATGCCTTTCTTAGGATGTTGTTGGTGCATAAGAAGGCCATGTGGTCATTAATCAGTCAAGGTTTCTATGACCACAGAGGAAGAACACTGTTTTTTCCAACTTTCATTACATAACAGAAGTATCCAAATCTTACTAAAGATTAAGAAGACAGAAACTTTGGAAGCCTTCTACTAAAGGGAAAGCTGATTACACTATTCTAGCTTATTGAAGTCCTGCAGATAAGTCATCACTGGCTCCAGTAACAAGCACAGAACTGACAAACAAGGTGAATCTGTATTCTTGTCTAAATTAGCAGATCCTCAGCAGTCATCTTCAATACCTAACTTATTCTTGACATTTTTTTTTTATCACCCACTGACCTTTACATCCTCACGAGTAAGAAAATAGAGTAAGAAAAATAAAAGAAAGCCAAACCTAAACCTTCCATTACATGTTTGCTTAAAAATATATAGCAGAGATTCATTCCCTTCTATTGTTCATTACATCCTTGACCCATTTCTCTGCTTGGCCTCTCCCCTCCCACATTGGATTTTATTCCTACATCCTGTAAAAAGAAAACTTATTTAACATTGGTTGACCAAACATTGTCTTTTAGAACAGATGTTCCTGCTTGGCTGCTTGGCCACACCTGGAAGAGGCAATTAAGTCTCTCACTAACCTAATCTCTGAGCATGGAGAATGTATAGGTCTCAGTAGTGCTCTATATCTAGCATCTGGTTCTATTATTCATATTGTTTTCCCAACTTCTCTTTCACTTTCTTTAAAGTAGAGATGCTGGTACCAACATGCACTACAAATGGTTAAAGTAATGTTTACATTGCACTCATGAAAATATAGCGTGGTGAAATGAGGAGCTGACTGGTTTAAAGTAACTCTAGTAATGTCCATGTTGCTGGTATTTGTGCCCAAAGATGACAGTTTCAAGCTTAGTTTCGTGGGTCCATTTTGTGCTGCAATAGAGGACTATACATGCTGAAAACCATTATTAAATATGTACATACAGAAAATCTAAAAGGTGGATTTAAGTCAATTATTAGTATTAGAAGAATCGGTTTTCTTTGTATCAGTTGGCTACTTCACTTACTTTTCATTAGGACTACTCTTTACCTCCTTCACAAGAGAACCTTAGAAAAAACCATATCTTTATTGCAACTGGAAGACAATAAAGAATACTCTGAAGTATGAAACAGTGTCTGTAACATTCCCAGTTTACTTCTTTATTCTCTTGGTCTGATCGTCACGTTTTAGTCTTGCCAAAAGCAGGACAAACAAGATATCTCAAGAGCCAGACTGTCAGATGATCACAGTAGCGATTTTAAAGGTACAGAAGATCTAACTAGAACAAATATGTTGGCATTTCTCTAACACAAACACTCTAATGAATCATGATGAACTTCAAATTACTAAAATTAAAAGTAGAAACAAAATTTAAGATGTTCACCATCAGAGAAAACAACTCTTTTTCTCATGAACTGAAATAAAAGTTTTCATAATTAGGCCCTTACGAATTAAACAGTGAGATAATGACAGACGTAGATCAATAGGAAGACGTGGTAATACATTCAGGGAAAGTTACTAGAATCATAGAATCATTAAGGTTGGAAAAGACCTCTAAAGTCATCGAGTCCAACCGTCAACCCAACACCACCATGCCCACCAAACCATGTCCCTAAGCGCCTCATCTACATGTCTTTTAAATACTTCCAGGGATGGGGACTCCACCACTTCCCTGGGCAGCCTCTTCCAAGGCCTGACCACTCTTTCAGTAAAAAGTTTTTCCTAATGTCCAATCTAAATGTCCCTTGGCACAACTTGAGGCCATTTCCTCTTGTCCTATTGCTTGTTACTTGGGAGAAGAGACCGACCCCCACCTCGCTACAACCTCCCTTCAGGTAGTTGTAGAGCGCGATGAGGTCTCCCCTCAGCCTCCTCTTCTCCAGGCTAAACAATCCCAGTTCCCTCAGCCGCTCCTCATCAGACTTGTGCTCCAGGCCCTTCACCAGCTTCGTTGCCCTTCTCTGGACACGCTCCAGCACCTCAATGTCCTTCTTGTAGTGAGGGGCCCAAAACTGAACACAGTACTCAAGGTGCGGCCTCACCAGCGCCGAGTACAGGGGCACGATCACCTCCCTGCTCCTGCTGGCCACACTATTCCTGATACAGGCCAGGATGCCGTTGGCCTTCTTGGCCACCTGGGCACACTGCTGGCTCATGTTCAGCTGGCTGTCAACCAGCACCTCCAGGTCCTTTTCCTCTGGGCACTTTCCAGCCACTCTTCCCCAAGCCTGTAGCGTTGCACTACATGCAGTGCTAGATAAAAACTTGCCATTCAGTGAGGTATGGCAATTTTGCGCATGCACAAGATGATAATATGAGCTCTGCAATTATTACTAAGAATAAAAGGACTTTATCAGCAGATCTCAATGAGTGTGTTACAAAGAACTAGAATAATTGGTAAATTTGGAAACTGGGACATAGAGCTGCAAAGTGACTGACAGTCATCCAATGTCAGTCCTGGGAACAGAACCAAGGACATTCTAATCCCTGGACAGAAATACTTCAAGTTATCACTTTATTCTCCCCAAATGCAGTTCTGTCAAAGAGTCATTATAATTTTTCAGGTCTTTGTGCCTATTCATTTCTTGGTGTTCCTATGAAACAGATGATTTTTATCCCCCCTGTGATTCCTGTCATGAGAACATCTGTGTATGGGGACAGACAGAAAAGTCCCCAGTGTACAGATCCTATTATCTAGCTACCAGAACGTGTAATGTTCTGCTCTCAGCAAATCACAATGGATTTGATTCAACAACTTAAATATAGAAAACATCAATTCCCCAAATAGATAATTATTTTTGAAAGGGATACATTATTACTGCTATTTTTTAGAAAGGCAAATACTCGGGAAACAGTTGTTTTGCACCCGTTATACTCTGGAAATGTTCAGGATCAAAGATGGCTGTTACTCATCTAAGACACATAGCTGCTCTTCTAGCTTCTAGCTGGCAAGAATACCAGAGCAATAAAGAATGGTTTTAGAAATACTTTAAATTCTAACAGCTCCTAGAAACAATTCAGGAAACTGCTAATATCCAAAGGCTAGGGGCACTTCAGTTGATCTTGGCCACCTCCAGTGCCAACATCCCAGAAGCAGTAATGAGTAGTGAAGTGTTAAGGAACCATTCTTGTTTCCAGCTTAGTAGTTCCTTGACTAAAGTTTCTTTCCACTGCTCTTTGGACCCTTTGTTGTTGAATTAAAAGTGTCAGGCAAGGTGAGATGGTGACTTCCATCCAAACTTCATTTACATTTCTAGTCAGATTGTTCTTTCACCTATGAACTGATAAAGTTTTGTTTCCTGGGGATCTATGCTCCAATTCTTAAGACCAACTGTTTGCAATAAATTAAATAATTTCCTAACTCATCCTTTGGCATCTCGCCTGTGAACAAAACCCACAGAATCACAGAATCTTTCAGTTCAGAAGGGACATCTGGAGATCTTCTAGTGTGATGTCCCTGCTTTAAGCAGGGTCAGCTAGGACAGATTGCATAGGACTGTGTCCAGTTGGGTTTTTAATATGTCTGAGACTGAAACTCCACAATCTCTCTGGGCAAAGCTGTTCCAGTGATTGATCACCCTCACAGTGAGAATATTTTTTCTTATGTTTGAACAGAATTGCTCATATTTCAATTTTTGCCCATTTCCTCTTGTCCTTTCACTCAGCTCCCCTAAGAAGTGTCTGGCTGCAGCTTTACCCCAGCATCAGGTCTTTACACACATTGATAAATGACCTCTGAGCCATGTCCTCTCCAGGTTGAACAACTCCAACTCACCAAGTCTCTTCTCATATGATAGATACACCAAGTCCTTAATCACCTTTGTGGTTATTCACTGGATTTGTTCCAGTAAGTCCATGTACTGGGGAGCCCAGAACAGGACCCAGTACTTCAGATGTTTCCCACCAGTTCTGAGTAGAGGGGGAGGACTACCTCGCTCGACTTGCTTCAAGACTCCTCCTAATGCAGCCCAGAAAGCTACTGACAGTTGCTGGCTTATGGTCAAGCTGTTGTCCACCTGGATCTCCAGGGCATTTTCTCCAAAGCCACTCTCCAGCTGCATTGTTTTCAGTTTTATTTCATAACCCTGCCACAATACTTCATCTCCCTTCTGTGTTGTACCAGCTAGGCAGAAGACAGGCGGAAGACTACACAGGCAGTGGGTTACACCTATCCAAGAGCTATTGCAAACATCCTGTAGCCTTTATTTTGATATATTTTCTTCCTTTCCCCCTAGCCACAGATTTTTACAACTCTGTTCCACATTTAATATTTTTGTAACACCCTGTCTTTGATCCAGTTTGGTAGAAAGCATTAGGTGAATGGGCAAACTGCTTAAGTCTTGTTTCTTTAGGAAATAAAGTTTTTTTTTCTTTTTTTAAAGAAAGAATTGTCCAGGGAATAACAAAGCTGGTTAATTACCATTGCACACTTACAGCTTTGTCAGACTTGCTGCCTTCTTTTTTTTTCCTTTAAGTTTCTTCCTGCTTTTTTTCCCCCACTCCCTCCTTTCAAGATGAATTTATTTTCAGTTTTAAAGGTGTTTCAGAAATATGGAAGCCATCAGCTTCTAGTATTAAAAAAAAAGCTTGAAAGCAATAGCAGTGCTGATAAATGAGCCTGTGGTGATACTTGGAGCTGCAGATAACTGTGCTTACAGGGCTTTAATTATGTACTTCTATGCTAGTGGAATACTGCAGCAAAACATGCATCAAATGCAATCAATATTGCAGAACTTGTGCACCATGTCACCGTATAAGCCAGAAGTCACAAAAAAAACCTGCCAAAGGCACAAACTAACACAGCAGTTTGCCCACAGACATCACTTGGGATGGAACTTATTACTAAGTAAAAGAGCAGTGAGTCTCCACCTGGCAGGGTACATCCAGAAGTAAAGGAGGTTAAATGAGGGGTACCACTTCTGCAAAGACTTTCAGAAAAGCTGTTTGGTGGGAGGATGGTAGAAGAGGGAGTCGGATAATTTAAAAAATAAGTCTGAAAAGGTTGAATTGTGTTTCTGTTGATTTCAGTGATAGCTTTCTCTTTGGCTTTAGAAGAAGCTCCCAATGTTGAATCCTCATTGTAACACAGGTTCTCTCAGTGATGCTTTGCATAATTTGAAATTGCTGAAATTTTGTCCTCAAAGCTGTTAACTCCTGAGCCTTGAACTCCAAGCTCTGGAAATAAAGATCTTTCAAGGTTTTGTTTTGCTTCTGGGAATCCCCTGTTTCTCTCTTGATTTACTCCTTTTACCACTGTCTAAAATAGAGGGTCTGCTGGACTCTGTGGCTTGTCATCCTTCCCCATTCACTGGGCTGATCTTTATTCCATCACCAGATAGCTGGCACCGATATTAGAAGTGTTTCTGACATATGTGGAAGGTCGCTTTTGCTATGTCCAGTATAGCAAGCAGGTGCATAAAAGGAGCTGATGGACCGATGAACTCTACCCTTTCATAAAATGACACTCCAACGCATTACATCGAATAAGACCTAATAGTAACAGGTTGATATCACCCACCTTGTCAACATATGAATTCTCCCTCCTTTGTCAAGACTGTCAGGAACTGGAAGCAGGGACTTTCTTTTATTCAGAAAGTGGTGACAGAGTCCTGATACGGAGTATAAAATTACATCATCAAAATCATACTGTCCAGTGAAAGAATGCCTGTCATGATGTGGCGCACCATTAATGCTGTACCAACATGCTTTCCAAGATTGAAAATGTGGGGAAATAAGTGGAATTATTAATTTACAGTAACTACAAACAGCTCAGAAAATCAAATTAAGAGATAGAATTACTGGTTATTGTTATTTAGGGGAGCAACAAAGGAAGGTTTTCTTGCATTTTTTCAACATACTTTTCTTGTATATCAGGGCAAGCCACCCAAAATTTACCAAAGAAATTCCAGCTTGAAACAGGGAAATAATATATAAAAACCTTAACTCCTATAATGAACTCTTTCAAAAATAAACTATAAGAGAAAAGTGATTACTCATAGAAATAACATTCATATTCTACAAGATGAAGAATAAGTGTATTAAAAATGTTTAAAAATGATATTTCTAAAAGTGAGTTTTCAGAATACTCCAAGAAAAAAGCTGATTTTTTTTTTTTTTAATTGTAATTAGAATATTACAGGAGGACTTTCCATTTCAGGGAAATAACCCTGGATTCAACAGATGATGAACAATGTTATCATCTAGGGAATTATTCACTGTTAATTGAATAAAAGGTATTCTTATTCACCTGAAATAGGTTAACAGTCAAGCATTATTAATTCTGTTCAGTGAGCATGCTTAAAACAGTGCCACATTACAAAATACAATGATTCACTGGGTCACAAAGCACCATTATTTGTCTTAGTTTTGAAATCTTTCTTGCTAAAAAAAGTTTTAAAAAGAAATATAAAATTTTTCTATTAAATAAAAGTGTATATAAAAACTTTGCCTAGAAATGTTAGTGATAGCAATTGATGGCATAAACAGAATTTTTAAAAAAGGCTGCCAGTAACCGAGTATTCTCGGTACAGTTCTAAGACTGTGCTCAAAAACAAATAGAAGGAAAAATGCCGGGCGAGGAAAAAAACGGGGAGCATGGTTTGGAAAAGCTGATCTGAATGCAAAGGTGAAGTGATACCGTGAATTTGCACAGAAGAGCGGATCAATCATTCTCACTAAAAAGACAGATCAATACAGTGTAAACCCTGGCAAAGTTGAAATAGAGGATCAAGATATAGTAGCCAGGATCACTCTAACACAGGTAATGTCACCTCTGCCTCCTAAATTAGCTTCTTCAGAGCTACTGTGAATATGTTTATATGGTATTGCAGTGTGTCATCTGGTCAAACCCTGGTCTACCCTGGCTGTTCCGTGCCTGTACTTTAAGTAAACACTATTGTGGTTATATTGCTACGAGTCCAGACTCGGCCCATGCAGCAAAATTGACTGAAAAGCTGAGTAAATACCCTGCTGAGCTCCAAGTTTTTTGAGAGACTACAGTGGAGTGTCCTATGTCGGGAACACCTCCGAAATATCAGTCGTGACAGCACCTAGCTCAGCTGGGTTTGTCAGTCTGGCAGAGGGGCTGTATTCAGCTGATAGGGGGTTTGAAAAGGGACTGCACCGATGTAGCACTGTATCTTGTAACTAAGAATATGCATAAAATGTTGGGAAGTGCTGATGGGTGGAAAAAGAGAAAAGAGGGAGAAAGAAATGAAGGTGCTCCCACTTTTTCATTCGTCCTCGTAAGTCTATAGCTGTTTGGAATAGTTTTAAAGTGTCTAGTCTTGCAGACAAAGATCTAGACTTGGACTGCTTGTCAAATGATTCATCTTTCATAGAATCATAGAATGGTTTGGGTTGGAAGGGACCTTTAAAGGTCATCTAGTCCAACCGCCCTGCCGTGGGCAGGGCCATCTTCAACTAAATCAGGTTGCTCAGAGCCCCATCCACCCTGATCTTGAACGTTCCCAGGGTTGGGGCATCTCCCACCTCTCTGGGCAACCTGTGCCAGTGTTTCACCACCCTCATCGTACATTATTTCTTCCTTATATCTAGTCTAAATCTACCCAATGTATCTTTCACTTTCTCTGCCTGATTCTTAGCTTCCATACATGCTGGTTGCTAATGATACTAGTATTTAAATAAAAGTCTACAACTGGAAATTCTCTGGATGGCCTAAGTGACAGAGCAAACACATCTATGCCAAAAATCACATCATAAAGACATGATTCCATTTGCTGGTCCTCTTCAAAATGGGGTGATAGAGTCAATAATTTTTTGAAAGGAAAATAGGTTGTTGCTAGCTCCTGCATATGAACATAGATGTTCACAAATGCATATCATCAATTTGTTTGAGATTACTTATTCGTATAAATGAGTACACATCACACCCTGAAATGCTTATGCTAACATTCTCTAGGAACATTTTTGGTAGTTCAAAAAAATTTTAAGTTATAATGTTATTTATGTGCATTGCAGCTTTAAATCTCTCTTTGGGAGGCAAGGAATAAAACCCTCAGTATTATACGCAATATACATATTGCTTTTTCACTAATGAAATGTACTTTTATTTTAACTCTTGAAACACACAAGAGATAACATCTGTTATTAAAAGTTGATATATAGGCTGAGAGAAACACAAATACGTACAAAATATGGGGTTAGTCGATTACAGTATGAAGCAGGATCATATTGACAGTGAATGTTTCTCGTTGTTTATGGTGCATGATAAAATGTGTTCCCTGCTGACAGAATGTTTGTCCAGAGAAGAAGATCAATCTATTCTTGCTATTCCTTACTGTTTTTTATTTTAGGACTGATCCAGTTTGAACAGGAGTCCAGTTGACTTCCCTGGATTTGACTCTTTAGCACTATTTAGTCCATAATCTTTCTTTTATCATTTACTTTGAAATAAAACTGTTGATGAAATATATTTTTTGTGGATTATAGGAGGATATGGATGATCTAGCAGTCTCTTTGTCACCTTAATTTATGTGAACTTTAATAAGTCAGGGACATTACACATTCTACAGTTAGCAGTGTTAAAATCTCACAAAAGAGCACCCAAAGGTGCCCATCCATATCTTACCCTCATAGCTGCTTGGAGAAACTCATCCTGGCTGTTCATGTTAGTTAGGAAGGTAATGAGAAAGAACAACTAAACAGGAAGAAGTATCCAGAGATGAAAGGTTTTCCTTTGGTCTTCTAGAGGGCCTATTTACTAAGACCAGAATTTTTGTTGTTAGCTGTGGCCTAGCTTGGTCCCAGGAGACAATGAGACAGTATTTCTGGAGTGATACAGCAAACAGATTGAGCGGTTACAGCAATTCGAAAATAGAATAAAAAATAGTGGACTGTGCATTTCTTCCAAATTATGATCATGGATGCACTTCTTGGCAGGGAGATGGTCTGGGAGGGTCTGGAAAACACAGTATCTTGTGAAGGTTTCACTTGGCTAAAGGCAATTTGAATAGCCAGTCCAAGAAACTGAGGGTATATAATATGCCTTCCTCCATGTTTGCTGGTGTCCAGCCATAGACAGTGAATTGAACCATAGCAATCCCTTTTGAAATTAAAATCTTTTATGTTCTTTCCATTTCCAGGATTTCTCAAATTTTCAACCCATCATAGGCTGTAAAAGTGCTATCATACACCACAGAACTGATATATGGTGTGACTGCACATCAGATAACCAATTTGAATAACGCTTAACTTTTAAAAACGTGTTTGTTGTTACTGTTTGCCAGACCAACTTATGGAGATTTACATTTGTCAACATTAAAACAACTTGGTTAAATGTCATTGTAAAGGTCTCAGTCCTTTTCAGCACTGAAAATACTTGTGATTTCAATCATGACTCATTTTTCCTGAGTCAGTGTAAGGTTAACTGTGGTGATTAAGTAAACATTGCTGATAAGAGCACAAGTACCAGAGGAGAACCCCACACCACAGATTTTCCTCCCGTTATCTCTACAGTCTCCTGGTTAATGGAAATTCAGAGAGATATTTTACTCACTTTGAAAGATATCAAAGAAAAAAGAAGAGCTTGAATTGTTTAAACTTTTCTTTCCACATCTCGTGTTTGTGCTTTTGTTCAAGAAATAATTTTCCCCTTTTTTAGAATTATCTAATTGCACAAATTTATTTTGACGCAAGTGTAAAATACCCCACAAGAACCCGTTTCTTTAGCTAAGAACACTACCTTAAAAGTCAATTATATTTCTGCAAAACCTTAGGAATTTTCAGGAACATTTCCAATGCTGTTAAGAAGTCATTGTTGTCCAGAAGTAAAGCAAAAACTAATCCATAATACACTTTCTTTGACTGTTTTCAGCAGTTTTTCTACTTGAATTCTGTGTATTTTCTGTTAGACCAAATACTGACATAGATTTTTGATACTTTGGTTTATAGAGTACAAGCCGGGCAAGCAGCCTGTTAAGTCATGCCCTATAGTTCCAAATGCTCTGAAATAAAGGAGCTTTTAGAGATGAAGTTTCTCTCTGTTAAACAGAAAGGGTGCATGATCCCAGTGGTCTCTGTAAATGTCATTGCTTGAAAACCTCCACAGTGTTTCTAATTACTTATCAAGTGCTGGGGAGGAGAATTTGTACAAGTCTGTACTCATGCTTCACCTAGGGTGAAGGCTTTGACAATTTCTGACTTTTTTTTTTTTTAGTTTGATTGATTTTTTTCTTTAATATTCAAGTTAACATAAGACTCAGTGGAAAACTGTGCTTCTAGCTTGTGATTTTCACTTGCAATGACATCATCAATTCAATGTGAAACTATGTATTATTCTCCAGGTACTTAAGGATGCATGAGTTTGGACTGGGGTCCTTTAAAATTGGTCTGGAACCAAGATGTACAATTTATTATATTTGTTACTCTTACCATGACTTTTGTCTAACGTATCTATTTTTATGTAATTTCCATTTAACTTAGAAAGTGACTCTGACTTGGTTTGGGATCAACTCTGAATAGTCCTCTTTATTCCCCGTGGACTATGAAGTGGGGAACAGGTTACTCAAGAATATCTAAATAATTTTAAAGAGGGTTCTGCACCTGGAAGCAGTATAAAATCAGGTGGAAAGAGTTATATATCCTTCTCTGTTGAATTATTTTGTTACATAGGTAAGATTGCAGTGCATTTTCATCTTTGTTTCTTCGTATTTCATACACATGACTTCCTGGTTTTTTTCCTAATCCTGACTAGATTCCCTAATCCTTACCACAATATAAGTGAAGGCTCAGTTGTTATGTGTGGACCAAACCTATGGAACTGAGGACAGCAAAATGTGGAAGTTCAAAGCTGCATGGGATTATGATCCCTATGTCCTTAATCTTTATTCACTTAAAAAATAACAACTTTGTTGGGAATTCAGTTTGTTCAACGTTTAGGCTGCCAGACCTTGTTTTTTTCTCTTGATACACCAAGCACAGTACAATCATGGGCTATGACTGAGAATCTCCTCCTTAAGTTTTAGAATGGAAATAACACAAAATCACATTAAATATATAAGAATAGTAATGTTGAAGTGAAAGTTTTAAACTTGAGAAATCAAAGGTGTTTTAAATTTGTTTGAAAATCTTCTAGTAAGTGTCCTGTAGACCATTGCCATCAGGATACGGCCTGGGATAATCAGAGCCTGTGATGATATGTGTACTCAAATGACAGGGAGAAAAGCTACCCCAAATGTGTAAATACTAAAAACATTTAAAAACATTTTTCATGTGTCATATTTCATGAAAAAAACAATCTGATCCTGTGTGTCAGAGAAAATTGAATGCATTAGAAAATTCTAAAATAATTTGCCTTAAGTGGTTTGCCTCTTAATTCGGTCAGAAAACTGCCTCTTTACTCTCGCTAACCTCAGTGATACAGCACTTCTGCAGAGGACAGGTCAGAACAGCTCCATGTTAGAGTGTTCGAGCTAATCACATTATTAATGGTCACTTTTTTATTTCTTTCCTCTGGAAAGATAAACATTTTTCACTCCTTTAACTGGATTCTTCTGGGGTTTTTTGCATCTGTTTTTTTTTGAAAACTGCAAACGCATTTACTCACCAAGCCACCATCCTGCAATTTCATTTCTAAAAGCTTTTTTAATTATCATGAGTCCAGTCATGTTAGATACTTTCAAAAATTCCTTTTGTACATTATGCAAGTAATAAGTAAGTGATAAAAAATACAGACTGTTACCACAGGTGGTTTGGTTTTTTTTATACTTTCAAGCAATACAATGTACCTTATTTAACTTTTAAAATATTAACACGTTTACATATATTTCCCAAAGGTACTGTATCAAAAGTTACAATCTAAACTGGATATAATTTAAAACCTTTTGATATCCTCACTCAAGGGGCTTACATCTGAATTTTAATGACTGTTTTTGCTTTTGAAGTGAGTTTCCAGGTGGTATGTTTATAATGTATGGCACATAGAAGATTGACAGCTACAATGAAGAAGCTGTATGAGATGATTATTTCAGTCCCTGCTAGCTCTGTGAATGGGTAGGCTGGCTTCCCTGTATAACCAGCTGATACCAGTGTTACTTTACTGATTTAATCTGAATAAAGTGCAGAGCCAGTATATATAGCAGCGTATATGAAGAGTGAATGTGTAAGGATAGTACCTGGCAGTGGTGGAAGGGGAAACATTTCCTCTGTACTTACACATGGATGGCAGGCTGGGATCCTGCATCGCAGGGGAGGAGAAACAAGCCCTCCATCGGTGCAGTCTCCATGGAGATTGTACAACAGTTTTGTAAAGTTTTGCTGTAAAAAGGAACACCTGTGCTTAAACTTTCAGAGATTTAAGTCCAGATGGATTTTCTAATTCACATTTCTAATTTTAAATGCACATTTTTTTTTGAGAAAAATTTCTCCTTCTTGATTTTCTCCCACTGGCTGTACTTTACAGCTGTATTTGCTTCTTGTCTTGAATACGCTCCTTCGATTGCCAGTGCTGTCATGCCCCTGTGACTCACAGCTAATTTTACAAAAAAACATCGCTGAACAGCTTGTAAACCTGGGACACATGAATGTGTATAGAAGAGGGAACAGAGAAGAAGAAAACCCATCAGTTCCAGCCTAAGACACCAGAGAGGCAAAGGTTCAGGGAACTGTTACATCATGGCCTTTATAGATAAACCTTGTGAAATTGCTGCTGTAGCTCCACTGTTGGGCTCTGCTTTTTCCCCTTCTGAACTGCAATGCTGCTACCATGAGATGGAGCAGGGACATGGCTGATCTTGCACTTTGCTTTGTGGTTGTCCCAAGGTCTGATGGAGAGCTCTGCAGGTCTGCACCCAGGGGCTACAAGTAGACCTGATGAGGCAAAGCTACTTCAGATCTACTGTGGATGCAAAAATCAAGAAGTAGATAGAGCAACAGTTGCTGAGCTGTAAGAGACATTTAAAGTCCTCACACATTTGCACCATCCTCTTCCATTCAGAAGAAGAATTCATCTTTCATGGCTACACCAAGAATTGTAGAGATATTGGAGCTGACTAAAAGCACAGACAATTTGTAAACTTAAGCATATTCAGAATTTGGAAAGCTATTGAGTGGGTTTAGCTCCAACAGTTCATGTGAGCTTCTTGCCCTCTGTACTCATTTATATCCACATGTGTAAACTGGGACACTGGATTTAATTTTATTTAATTTTACAAGAAACAGATAACCTAAATCTATTACATTTCAATTTAGCTTGTTTATTCATCTGTTTAGGATGCATGGAGATGACATAGAGATAGTTAAGATTAATGAGTGGCTGATTAGTAGTTGAGTTCACATATGGAAACAAAGCACCTGAAATAATTGCAGCAGGAAAATCATAAAATTTATTTTAATTGGTATGTGGCAGTTTTGTTTGTTTTTGTAAGGGCCAGATTGCTTACAAATCCATTTCCCTTGTGCCATTGAAATAATACACAGAAAAGACCTTAATCCAACAGAATGTGGTAGACACAGAAGTCAGTAACGATTCTGGTAATTTTTTCATTTGCTATTGGAAAGGTAAGGTCTTTATTTTTGAAAGCATATAAGCATGCACTTGGCTTTAAGCATATGCTTATCTTTACTATTCTGAATTTTGGCTAGAGAGAGATGTAAGCACAACAGCAGTCAAGTGGCATAGATATTTTTGTATTTGATATGAATAAACATCAGGTTATAAAAAAAAGCAAAGTACAGCTTATTTAAATTAATGGATAACATTGAAATTTTACAAAATGGATACAAGCTCACCAGGGAACATCTTTAAGCTGGTGAACAGAAGAAAGTTTCCAAATGTCAGATGAAATGAGAATGTTACAAAGCCTGCTAGTGGGAATAATGATCTGAAAAACATAATCCTCAGCTGAAGATAGAACTTGAGAAATTGATGAATGGGTTTATATGACACAGTTGCTTGTGATACCAGCAAACTGGGTTCAGTGTCCTAGAAGACGTCTTCCAGCCTGTTGTTCCCTGAGGGCTTTGAAAAGTGGGTCAAGGCCTAAAACATCCTTTGATACCATCCACATTTCACTTGGCTGGTTTCCAGGACAAATTGCTTTTGGATAAACCACTCATTAATTTCTTCCCACCTGCTGTTTGCATCGATTCCCATGGCTCTGTTCAACAAGGAGAATCTTGGATTGACATAAATTCTGCAGTTATGGTGATTTATCTGTATGAGAGAGAAAGTCAGAGAGAAAGTGACCTCTTTTCCTCATGATTTTTAAAACCATTCCTAAAAGCATTGTTGGCAGACACAGTCTGCCAGTGCTGGCCAACTCTGAAACCACTCAGCCTGCGGATCATTTCTCACCTGTAGCACATTGTTGTTTGGGGACTGTGTTCAGAGAGGCATCTGGCCTCTGCACAATGAGAGAATTAGCAAATAGTTGGCTGGAAAACTGTGATAATTTTTTTTTCCTTTCAATTCTTCTTCTTGGTCCTTATAATGAAATACGATTCAGCATCCCATGGTGTTTTACTCCATGCATGAGGCCTCAGGATGGACTTAATCCCTTTGCACTAGAGAGGATCCCATGCTTAGGAGGAACACAAACTCTGTTCACCTAAGTAGTTTCACTTAATCTAACCATAATCAAAACTCATGGAGTTTACAGTCTTCTCCTCTTCTCAGCTCTCCTCCCCTCTTTTTAATTTCATTTCTCCATTCAAATACTTCTACTTTGTCTTTTACTAGGACAGCACCAATTTCGCTTGGTAGGTTGATGGACACACAATTTACTAAACTAGAATTCTCTAAAAACGTTCCTTCGTTTCTGCACAGTCAAAACAACCACCACTTGTTTGGCTTCGTAGAGGTTTTGCTTCCATAGTTGCTATTCCAGCCTAACTGACACTGAATCCCCCTTATCCTTGGGTTAATTTGATGACATTCCAATGGAATAATTGTCATTTTCTAGGAGAAATTCCATTTGCATTCCCAACTAGGCTGGGTTTCTAACTTTGGCAGAGTGATGTCTGATCATTATTAATGGTGACTTATTATCTTGTAAGAAAGGGGAATGATTTAATATAGAAAAGGTGACATGGTCCAGTGAATAAAGCAGACAAGCAAAGAAATAATGATACTTTCCCCTTTATTTCTTTTAACGGAGTTTGTTGAGTCAGCTGTTAAATGTTTCCAAATGTGATATTACTCACTTATAAAGAATTGTCACTGTTAAGCTATCTCTGTTTCTAAAATATTAAATCCTAACCCCTCCACACTGCATAAGTTCCGCCCATTAACTGGCACCCTGCCAACCCTTAGCCATAATTTTTACTTTGCAAATTTTTCTATCCATTTGCAGCCATAAGGAGAGATCATCAGAAACAGTCAGGGAGGTCTTTTGTATTCATTCAGAAGACCATACAAAACCACACCCAAAACACCTAAATTATCACTAGCAATTTTATCCAGACTACTATTTATCCAGAATGTTTTGATATCAACATATACTCTGAGAGCCTTTGCAATTCCCTGATCACTATGCAAATGAAATTAGCAACAATAAAGTGTGTGGGAGGACATGTCTCATTCTGAAAGAATCAGCTATATTCAGACTAATTCTTTTTGTGTTAAAAGTGAGTCTTGATAAGGTCTCTAAAGGAAGAGAAGGTAGATCCACACAGCAGTTTTCTGTGTGTAGAAGACAGCACGACCAAAAAGTGAAATATGGGTAAAGTCAAGATTAACCAGTTTGCTGAACCAGAAACACAGAAATAAGAAACAGTAGGAGACGATGATGAAAGAATGACAAAAGAATGGAGAAAAAGAATAGGTGACTTTCAGTTCTTTCAGAATTGATATGGGAAAGTAGATGAAGAGCTAATTATCTTTTTCTCTTTCTTTTACATATGCATTATAAATGTATCATTTATGACTGATTTGGTGCAAAACAGAGTTACCTGGATGTTGGGTATACTCCAATTGGGAATGGGAGGACTGGGGCACTATAAAATACAGGATGTTAACTTCATTTTACATGAAGTCATGGAGCACTGACAATTTTATGTCATCACAAGATATTTAAGGGAGAAACAACACCAATTTAAAGCAAGTAAGCAGGGCAAAGAGAAACTGTGTCTTCCATGGGAGATGCTGTACTTGGCAGCATCAGCAATGCTGACTTAGGCTCTGCTATTTGAAGAGTTGATGACTCATCAGAAAGGAGTAGGTTTCAAGCCCACTTGAAAACTTCGAAAGCAATGAGACCAAATATGAATTGAATGCCGCACTGTTGTGAAAATTTGCACTACCAGTCTTCTTTTTTTCATGGTACCTACGATTGGCAAGCTGTGCTGGCACATGATGAGAACTTTTTGCCAGAAGCAAAAGAAAAATTGCTCAGCGGGAGGATAGATCTGGATGATAATGTTTTTTTTTTTCTTCTGAATCTTCTTTTGTTTGTGGATGCATAGACTGTAATTTGAGGTTGGATCTTCCAGTGAAAATGTTGGATGAAAACCCATATTAGTCAGATTCATCCCCGATGACTTTGTATCCAGCACAATAACTGTTGTCATGAAAAGACCATGAAGCATTGGAAGTCTCCTTTGTGTCTCTTCCCCTAAAAATTTCATCAAAACTAACAGAACCTAATGAAACATATTAGTTTTGACAGACCAACAGGTTTTGCTGAAAATGTTCTGGACAGTTCTACTTCTAAGGTGGTGAAAGAGAGGAAAAAAATGCCTTTTTTTTTTTCTGAAAAAAAGCAATTATCTTTATACTTTTCAATGTATTGTTTTCTGAAATTCATATAATTCTTCTGTGGAGGGCTATTTGAATTTGTGGTGATAATTTTAGCTTTCTGAAGTAATGAACAGCTTAATGGAAACTACTGAAAGGGATTGGGTGGCTGTTTCCTAGGAAACAGGAAAGAAAGGCTTTGGGTGTCTCTTAAAATGTAAAATATACACATTCACACTGGATTATAGTCACATGGTAAAAAGGCGTGCCATAGATAGCATAATTACTACTGAAAAAGCCAAAGAGTGGCATGCAGATTTTCCGGGAAATCTCAAAATCTTTCCTATTTCAGAACTTGATATTTAAAATTTCTTCTAATAGTCAAAATTTATGATGGACTGGAATTAAAGCCTGAGTGAAGGAAAATATTCTTCCTTAAAACAGCAACAATAGAACTGGGGTTAAGGCAGTGTCTGGATATTTCAGCCAGAGTAGTGTACAGGTGTCCACACTGAGTTTATTTTTCAGTGAGTTGATGTATAGCGGAAGAGAAGAGCTGCCTTTCCTCCAAAGCCAGCTGAAGGCTCCCCAGTGGTCTGGGCTTGATGCAGGAAGGGAAAAATGGGAGAAAACACAGAAGAAGGGAGAAGCAGAAGCGGGAAAAGCTTTGGGTAATCAGGCTTGTGTGCTCCTGGTGCTGTCAGGGAAGGAAAGGGGTGAAGGCTGAGATTTGTTGATGGACCATCTCTCTAAAAAAGCAATTTCCAACCTGTTGTAACTTCTGTCTCGGGGCAGCAACAACAGCTGCCAGGCAGATGCTCCAGGGCACTGGTATAAGAGGAGTAAGCTGCAGAACCTCGGCTGTTTCACTCTCCATGGCAGCTGCCTGCTGTGACTGTGCCTCAAGCTAGACTTTGATCTGCACCCAAACGTATGCTGTCTGTAATTAGGTATATCACAAAGCAAGTTAGAGTTTTCAGGTAGAAATCTATGAAGAACGGTCATGACAAAATCTTCAGTGACATACTGCAAAAGGTTGTCTGTTTTTGCAAATAGTTCTCAAATTGTGGAAAGCTTTAAAATTTTCCACTTCCATTTCAATTTTGCAGAAGAGGCATCCCAGACATCTTTTCCTCTTTCCTCAAACATGCAACTTGACGCAATTAAAGACAGTCTCCCAGAAGCTTCACTTCAACTGCAGTGTGAATCACTGAGTCATAGAATTGCTGAGGTTGGAAGGGACCCTACTAAAGTTGAGATAATCATATCTGCTGCTCTCACCTCATCCGCCAAGCCAGCCATCTCATAGCAGAAAGCTATCAGGTTGTTCAGGCATGATTTCCCTTCATAAATCCATGCTTCCTACTTCCAATCACCTTCTTTTCCTTCGTATATTTAAAAATGGTTTCCATAAGGATTAGTTCCATCACCTTCCCAGAGTGTGATGTGAGGTTCACCTGTCTTAAATTCCTTGGATTCTCCTTCTTGTCCTTGAAAAAAGAAGTAACATTTGCTTTCTTCCAGTCATCAGTATCCTCTCCTGGTTGCTCTGACCTTGCAAAGATAATAGAGAATGGTTAACTCCTTCAGCACTTGTGGATGCATCCTATCAGGGACTTGTGTATGTCCAGCTTGTTTAAATATTCCCTAACCAGATTCTCCTCTCTTGACCCTGATTTTCTCTGGTCTGAGAGGCCTGCGATTCCTGAAGACTGGACTTACCACAAAAGACTGAGGTCAATAAGACATTCAGTACCTTCACCTTCCCCATGTTCTTTGCCAGCATGCCCCCACCTCATTCAGCTGTGGGCCCACATTTTCCCTACTCTTCTTTTTGCTGCCCCTATACCTGTACAAGCCCTTCTGGTTTCCCTTCAAGTACCTTGAAGGACTCATTTCTAGGTGGACTTTGCCTTTCCTAACCCTATCCCTGCATGTTCAGACAGTATCTCTACATTCCTCCCAGGTCACCTCGCCCTGCTTCCACCTCTTGTACATTTCTTTTCTATGTCTGAATTTTGTCAGGAGCTCCTTGCTCATCCATGCACTACTCCTGACACCTTTGCTCCATTTCCTGCTCATCGGAACGGACTGTTCTTGAGCTTAGAGGAGGTGATGCTTGAAAATCAGTCAGATCTCCTGGATCCTTCTTCTCTTCAGGAATCTAACCCCTGGGATTCTTCCAAGCAGATCTCTGAAGAGGCCAAAGTCTGGTCTCCTGAAGACCATGGTTGTGATTCTGCTTTTTGCCTTGCTCCCTCTTGTCAGGATCCTAAATTCCACAATCTCACAGCCACTACAGCCAAGGTTGCCCCTGACTTTGACATACCCAACTAGTTCTTTCTTGTTTGTATCGGGTCCAGGAGAGCTTGGACCTTCCTCGGCTCCTTGAAACTTCCTGGATTGCTTGTGTTCTGCTGGTGTCTCTCCAGCTCAGTCCTCCTTGAAGACCAGGGCCTGCAAATGTGTGGCTGCTTCCAGTTGTCTGCGGAAGTCCCCATCTACTTTGTTCTGATCAGGTGGTCTGTAGAAGACAGAGACGTTGATCTGCCCTCTAATTCTGACTGCAATTCATCATATCCCTCCCTGGTCATTTCTAGTTCAAAGGTCTCCTCACCATGTTGGCCATCCTGTTGGCAAAGATGCTTATACTCCACTTAGTCAGGTGGAACTTATCTCTTTCTAGAAATTGTCTCCCTGGTCTGGGGGATGCCCCTGGCTGCCCCCTGCCCCAGCCAGCCCGGCTCCCTAGGAAGCCCCCATCACTCCCAGTCCCCACCGCCCCCCCCAGGGGCTCTTCTCATGCTATAGGAAAACAGCTTATAAATAAGTATTATAACTGCACTTGACAGTGAATGCTACTTGATTTATCTTGGTTAATCATTTTATAAGTGAGAAAATGGAAAAAAATTGTTAAATAAAGGCTCGGTGTTCCAGTTGCATTAGTGTGTTATCAGAGGGGCAGTGACAACCTCCCATTCCACACTTTTAGCTGCTGAAAATGTAAGATAACTGGACTTAGCTTAACCCTACACTGAAGCCAGTCCCACTGCCTTCAGTGAGGAGGGCTGGGAACAGACAGGGCATGGGCAGTTCCTGCAGCTCTGATTATGTGCAATAACCTGATAAGGCACTGTTGCTTGATTGTGAAATTAAGCTTTAAGTGCTATGAAAGCCTAGGCAGCATTTATTTAAATGGATTTGTCTTGGAACAGACAAATCAATGAATAGGAGGAATTAGAAATCTAGTTTAAATCCCAGTATATCTTACCATTTACTTTGGTATTCTCAAGAGGAATTCTTGGTCTCATTAATACCATATTTAATAGGAGAAACTATTAATATCTCAAATTAAAAAAGGATTTTAGTATCCTATTGAAAACAATAAAAATAATAATTTAATCCTTTTCCGTACTTTGTAACCTCCTCTCTGTTGAGACCGAACTGAGTTGGTCTCAGTAGTCTTGTCATATTGAGTGCTGAATGAGTATTGAACTGAATAGTCATTTTTTATTAATACTGTTTCAAGAATCTTTTGGTCTTTGCTCCTTTTCTTTGCTTTCTGACACTTGCTTTCTGGAGTGAAGAGGATGAACTATGCTGAGAACTATGAAGCTGAAGAACTGTGGAGAGCAGGAGCTGCTGTAAGCTCTGTCCCCAGAAAGGGAAAACAGCACAAGTCTTGCATGTTCAGGTGGATCTGAGATCAGCAAGGTTTGTCTTTACATTAGCTAAGCACCTTCACAGCGTGCAGCTCCTGAGCAGACACAGGCTCACGCTGAGAGGGGCTCTGCTTGCCCTGGTTCTCAATACCCCCCTGCTGTGCAAAATACAACAAACCTTTTTTTTGTATGTTTGTTTTTTTGTTTCTTTTTTGTTTTGTGTTACATGTCCCCAACAGGATGAGCAGAAGAAATAAAAATCACTTTCTTCAATGTTAAGCCTTCTGTTTTTCTATCCAGATCAGGCTGTGCTTTTGCCCTGGCGATACTGAGATTTTCCCCCTGCCTAGGCTCAGCCTGCCTTTCGTTGTCCTTGTGATAGGTGGTCCTGGAGCCTCTTTAGAGTTGGAGATATAACTTCTCCATTAAGCCAGGTTATTTTTGAGATAGACGTTTATTTTTTCACAGAGCTTAATAGAAACTGACATTCGAATTCAAATAAGTCCAAAACCTCTAACTCTTTACCTGCTAATTATTTCAGTATTTTAAAATGAGTGTCTTTAAATACAAGCAGACATTCAAGAAGTCATTTCCCACACCCCACCCCACCCCTTCTTTTTTTTATCAGCCTTTGCATAAGTAGTTCTTGGTTTTGCCTTCAACAAGGATGTTTCTGGAAAAATTTATTAACTATTTCATGTTCAAGTGATTTCTTGTACTAGTAATCAAACTGTCAAAATTTTTGGATGCCCTATACATGCATGAATCATTTTACAGTTTATGTAGGACTGATTCTGGCATATATATATATATATAAAAAATACATACATACATATACACACACATATATGTGTGTATACATATATGTGTACATATATGTATATGTACATACATACATAAACATATACACACAAGTATATGTATATACTCTCCAGAGTATATATGTAAGTATATGTATATACTCTCCAGAACAACTTGCCATCTCAAGTGTTTAAGAACAGACATGTCAAGAAAATGAATCAGTAGCTTCTGCAAAATATTTTCCAGCCATCAGTGTGTTTTCTAAAGCTCAAAGGCTTTAGGTCATTTGGAATAAAATATTTTCATTAAAAACAACAGCCATATTTAAACTGGGAACTTTGTGATTGCCTTCCTTTGCTGCCAGATAACCTTTCCTATATCCTTGCAAAGTAAGACTCTTTCTGGAATATCTTGAAAGATTTGTTTTTAGAGGAAAAAGTCATTATGCATATACCAAAAAGATATCTTTTGCAGAAATAATGTTCTCCAAAGATTTATTCTAATTGTTTGCTTTAACTTCCCATTAAAAAATAAAGTTAGATATCTGCAATATAATTTCAACCCCAAATTCAATAGCTACATCATTTTCTATTAAAAACCCCAAACAAACCACAAACCCTAGCAGCCAAAGACATTTGGTAACACACACACTTTGTGATATATCATCACCACCAAAAAAAGAAAACTCAAATGGCAAAGCCCAACAGTAAGATTCAGAAAAAAAGGGGTAAAGAATGTATTTTCAGTTTTATAAATGGTTGATGAACAAGGCATTATAATCTGGAAAATCTGATGTAGTTCTTCAGTGACACAAAGTAAGAAAGCTCTTGGGAATTTCTTCAATTGGCCTAAATATCCCCTTTAGACAAATAAACACACGCATTTATGTCTGTATTTGCATGTGTGTATGTACATTTGCATGTATGTCTATTTGTGTACATACAAATTTTTGATTTGTTTAACTCCCTTGGCCTTGTTAATGTAAAAGTATTTGTAGCCATCTGTTAAAAAAATCAATGAAAATGAAGGAAAAATCAATGAAAATGAAGGAAATTTTCTCATGATCAAACCTCAGAAGGTGTTATGATATTCTTGATTTTGGATACATACAGAACATCTCCCACTGTCTCCCCTATTCAGCACCACCAATGCCACTCAAATCACTCAAACATAAGCCAAGAGTCTAGCCTTTATAATGTTCTGGCTGAATACTGGACTGGGTCATCTCCAAAGATCACATGCAGAATTAATGATTTATTGACGGCTATTTTATGGCCATGATTTCAATTACCTGATAGAAGTCTTTCTTCCCAGGTGAAGCTATGACTTATAAGAGAAAGCACCTGTATATGTGGAGGTGCAAAAGGAAACTAATTAGGGCCATTCTTGTCTTAGAACTAGTTGCACAGCACAACTGGTGTGTGAGCCAGGAAAAAAGGCAAGGACACCAGGAGGATCATTCAGGATTGCTACCTGTGAAATTTCCTCTCTCTGACATGGACCTGCCACTTATAGCTGTTGACCTGGCAAAGTCAACATCTGCAAACCGGTCCCAAGTCAGAAACAGATTTCTCAGTCAGCATTATCTGGCCTCTGATGGATGCAGGTTTTTATTGGCGTAAAACTGGCTGCTCTCCTCCCTGGCAACAGCACATGTTTCGCAGGTGGCTGGGTGTCTGCCCATGGACATGGTTCTTTCGAGATGTCACTTCTAGTCTCTTACCAAGATATCATGAAATGGATCCAGTTGTATGTAAATAAGATTCTCACATAGATGCCACATGTCTTTTTCTTCTACTTTTCACAAATCTGATATGACTGTCTTTTTCACACATTAAAAAAAGCCATTTGGAAAAGGAAGCACAGACTGACTTCTCAAGAACTCAAGTGAAAATTGATCTACTTCCTCCTGCTCCGCTATAAATCTTAAAAGTCTGTGTAGAGTGTTATATCAACCAACTTGGGACCAAGTTGAGCTAGACATAATACCTTAAGAAAAGATATGTTCCAAGAAGACATATAGATTTCATACAGCCATTATGAATCTGTGGAGTTCTTTTCATATATTTCTATGAATATATTAATAATTTTAATTATTAAATAACATGTGTTTATTTCTTACATCTTTCTTTACAAAGAATTGCATGCTGCCTCCAGTGAGCTGCATAGTCTTCTTTATAGACTGAGATGCTGTGGTGTGGAGATGAACCCATTTCTGAGAAATAACAATACCTAGCAAAATCTGGAGCCTTTAGTTATGGATCCAAGGATACAACAATTAAATTAAGGATCCAACTTCCCTACTAAGCCAGCATGTTAGCCTGCCTCACCCACCAACAGAATGTGTCACGAAAAGCTGACCAACTGATATTTTATTGAAGATATCAGATGAAGCATTAAAAAATGGTTCAATAAAACATCTATATTCAGCAGGTTTTGTCAAATCCAAGCCAACCTTCATACAAAATAAGATAGCATGAAATAAAGATATTTTCTCCATCCTTTTGCCTCCCCTCCTCCTACCCCAGCTCCCTTTGAGAATTTTATTAGAAGTCAGGGAAGAGCAGAGTGTATACATATAAATTCAGCAGCTGTTTAATACAGTTCTGTAAGATCAACAGTATATAGGGAAGATGCTAAAAGCATTAGTAACACTGATTACAACTTTATTCTTCATGTAACCCCAGTAAGGACAGAGGATGGAGAAGACTCTGCTGTTGAGACTTGATTATGTTGACCTACGAGTTTGCACATGCCCAGTGCCTTCAGACAGGATCTCCTGCACCAAGCAAAGCAGGCTTATCTCCCACTGAAACCTCCAACCTCTGGCATACCAAAAAAGGTGCTCCCATTTTCCACCTGCAGGATAGGGGTAATGCTGCTGATTTTTTAATTTATTTTATTTTAGAAAGTATTTTTGGCTGCTTGCAATCTTTTGCTATATATGTGTGCAATGCCCAGTGACATAGGGCCATGAAGTACTACTGAAATGCAAGTAAAGCAAGACTGTAATAGGTAATTTGCTCCAAGGGAGGTTTAGATTGGACATTAAGAAAAATTTCTTTATGGAAGGAGTGGTCAGGCCTTGGAACAGGCTGCCCAGGGAAGTGGTGGAGTCCCCATCCCTGGAGGTATTTAAAAGACGTGTAGCTGGGGCGCTTAGGGACATGGTTTAGTGGGCACAGGGGGGTTGGGTTGATGGTTGGACTCGATGATCTTAGGGGTCTTTTCCAACCTTAATGATTCTATGATTCTATGATTCTATTTTAGGTCTGCTGAAGCAGGAAGGCAGCACTGAGTATCAGCACTGTTGAAGTAACGTAGTGAATCTCTGTTATCTAGCATGTACTTACTGAGTTACAATGATGTACTGAAATAAAAATGGCAGTAGGACATTGCTATAACAATAACAGTATTTCAGGTTAATTTTGCTTCTACAAGAAAATGTTGATAATTAGATATTCATAGCGGCAACTGTTAGAGCTATCAGCTTGAAACTTGAATGACAGCATCAAGTCTCAGTCTCTTTTACATAGAGAAATACAGCCTTGTCATTTAGCTCTTTTGTGTATAAAAGAAATACAGATTGGTACAATTGTCTTAATGTTTGAACTGACTTCATCCTACAAAGTGATCATGATCAAATGTTTCCAGACAATAGGAATATTTTGTGTTCTTTTTTTTGCTATTAACAGACATTTTCTCAGTCAGACAAATCAGTGTTCTCCATTCGAATATCCACCTTTACATGCAAAGCTAATGAAAATGATACTAAATGTACGATAGTCTATGCATCCCTTCTTTCTTTTATGTACTTCAGGAATGTATTTTAAAAACCATCTGCTGTTGCTAATGTGGGGTGGGATGTCCTTTAAGGGGGTCTCCAGAAGGTCAATGGCTTCCTGATAATCTCTGATGTCAAGCCAAACAAATCCTCATGTACATCCCCATCAGGCAGAAACACGTTGGGGTGTCTCTCAGTGGCTAGATCTGCTCCTCAGCTGCCCTCATCTTGTGAAATGAATACAGCCCCATTGCTTAGATCTCAGAAGAAGGGAGCTGAACTCCCTTCAGAATATACTTATATTTTTCAGTGTCTCAGCTCCTTTTCTGTAAAATGGGAATTTTATAATTTAAGTGGAAGGTAGGAACCTAAGGACAAATGAAAGAGAATTCATCTACACCAACATATTCAGTGAAAGCCACAGTGCACTGGGGCATTTTTACAGAGATATAACACAACAGGGAGCTGTGAAATGCGTGAAAACCTGTTTTAAGATCTTCAAAAATTTTACATGTTTGACCCAGAATAAAAATGCTGTTAAAGCAGAACAAGTTTTAAGTGATCCAAATACTTTTTTTTTTTTTTTTTAACTAGAAGTGTAATAACTTCTGGAAGATTCTAAAGTTCATAAAGAAACACTAACGATGGAGAGTCAGTCTACCTTTTGACAGTTATTTCAAAGTTTTGCTATCCTATTAGAAACAGCTGGGGATGGGAGTGAAAGCAGCCAGAATCTAATTAGGGTGTTGTAGACGAAAATTGTCTCTCCACTGTCCAGTAATAAATAACCATGTATTATAGCCCTTCAGGTAAGTTGAGGACAGTGTCAGCAGGGTGAATACTGGGTTATCTGCGAGGCAAGACCACAGTCCTGCTTAGGGTCTGGTGTCTCAAATTTGGTACTTTAAAAACTGAAACCTTCATTTGCTCATCAGCATTGAAGTAGGTCACATGTACTACATTTCTGGATGATGAGAGACGGAATTACTTTAAAAAATGCCTAACTGAGGGGAACAAATCGTATTAGATATAATGGAATCTCCTGGGTTACTCAGGTTCAGTGGCCAAAAATTCTTTTGACAACCAGTCTCATTGAAACCAAAGGGATGTAGTATCTCTGCATCTTCGAGGAGCTTTTGTTCTGCATATGAGCTAAATATTTTATTATTACTATTTTGTAGTGACATTGACTTTAATCCCACTGCTATCATATTCAAAGTGATTTGTAAAGTTACTCTGTAGCCAGTCTTGCAAAGTGAAAATGTGATTGTTGTTACTGTTGTTATTTATTTAAATAAGTAAAAATGGTGGGAAAATTACGTAAAATGGTATTTCAGAGGAAAAAACCTAATTAATATATTTATTAGCCCAACTATTCCCACTAAGATAGTAATCCCTCTCACAACAGAAATCTCTTCGAGGCATGGCAGCTTTTAAAATATTTTCTTGTCTGCTGTGATGGGAATGGGTCTGTAATTCCAAAAGAACTCCTTTATTTAAAAATTACTTAGAATAAAGGAATCCGTGGGGAGCAGGTTTCATGAAGCCCCATGAGCCTCTATAAGATCCAGAGAGGGAATGGAGACTTGCATGCTTGGATTATTTCCTATTCTTCTTAAGAAAGTGACGTGATTTAACCCCACTTGGCAACTAAGCACCAAGAGGCTGCTCTCTCACCCTCCCCCCACTCCGGGTGGGATGGGGGAGAGAATCGGAAGGGCAGAAGTAAGAAAATTTGTGGTTTGAGATAAGAACAGTTTAATACTTGAAATAAAATAACAACAACAACAACAACAACAACAATAATAATAAATTGTAATGAAGAACAAAACAGAGAGAGAGAGAGGAACAAAACCCAGGAAAAGCAAGTGATGCAACTGCTCACCACCCACTGACTGATGCCCAGCCAGTCCCCAGCAGCGATCACTGCCTCCCAGCCAATTCCCCCCAGTTCATATATTGAGCATGATGTCATATGGTATGGAATACCCTGTTGGCCAGTTTGGGTCAGCTGTCCTGGCTGTGCTCCCTCCCAGCTTCTTGTGCACCTGGCAGAACATGGGAAGCTGAAAAGTCCTTGACTAGTGTAAGCACTACTGAGCAACAACTAAAACATCAGTGTGTTATCAACATTATTCTCACACTAAATCCCAAACACAGCACTGTACCAGGTACTAGGAAGAAAATTAACTCTATCCCAGCCGAAATCAGGACAGAAAGATTAGTATTTGGGAGAAATATATGCAAATGCATACCTGCATATGCAAATGCAAATCTTAAGATGTTTCTAGTTAAACTTAGCCACCAGTAGACAAAATCTAGTTGCCACCAATAGACTTCTACTGTGTTTAAAAGACTTTGGCCAAGCCTTTAAAAAGAAGCAATTTCTAGCACTCTGTTCTAGCTCGAGCAGAAGTTGCTTAGGGCAACAGTGCCTAAGTAAAGGACGATGTTTGATTTTTTTCTGTAATGAAGGATGTCAGACCGGATTATTGGTATTGTCCCTTCCAGCTCTCACACCTCAGAAATTACACGCTTGCATGGCCAGACACTGAAACATGTGCCCTGTTTCTTTGTTGCTTACTGGGGGCATCCAGTTACTGATGCAGCTCCAGTTGAATAGTTGTATAAGCAGGGAAGCTTGCAAAGAGTAAGTGCGTAAATGATGCTCATTCCTGAGGGTTTGGTGTTGACAGAAGATAGCAGCATCCCACCATGACTTTCTTCGTACCTTTTCAGTCCCAATGCAGCTTCTAGGGCAGGGAAAATGACAAAAGGTAGTTTGGATCCTTAGTTTTGCTGGATAATTGGTGGAGTGTAGAAGAAATCATAAATGCCAGGTGTGCAATTAATTTTTAATCCTGTTAAATTGACTTGGATGCATGATTTGGAGGTAAACTTATACTATTAAATACAACAGGACAAGGAAGAGGCTTTAACACTCCTGTGTGATTGCTAGCAAACCTGCAGCATGATTTTGACTCATGGCAATTTTCATTCTAGCCCCAAACTAGCTAAACTCTTGCCCAATTTGGAGGACAGCACAATTCAGGCACTCTTTCCAATAGATGGTCTGGACTCTCTTCCAGGAGAAAGACTGTTTAGGTACTTGGATGTTATTCCTGCAATGTCACTTGTCCCCAAGGCCATGGAAAACTCACAGGCCTATTTAGTTTAGTAGCATAGACATACCCTAAGAGACTGAGCAGTAGTATCATCCTAGCAGCGAGTAGAAAGCTAAGTGCGTGTTTGTAAGACCACAGGCTTCCTAGGTTGATTGATCTCTGCCCTACACATCCTCTTTGCTAACATGTTCTGCAGTAAAAGGAACTTAGCTGACTAGCTATTGCAGTAAACACTGGTGGATGCCAGATGCTCTGGTATTATTCTGATCTTCAGAGTTTTGTGCCATATTGTCTTTAAATTGGGAAACAGTTTCATTCTTTGGGTATGTTGGCTGGCAACTCTATCTGTTGCGTGTGCTGCCTGGACCACTTCCAAGTCACTCAGCATGGAGCTGGAAGGTAGCTGTCTGCTCCAACCAGGTCAAGCTGCCAGAAGGTGTGGCAAAGGGACAACTCTCCATCTGGAACTAATTGAAAGCTGAAAAAATGTGAGAAGTTTCATGAAAGAAGAAGGCAAAGAGAAAGGATCCTGCAGGTTATCCCAAATTATATTTGCATGTGTATTCCCTATAACGTTGTGCCCTAAGACAAGGCAAGAGATTGCTCTTTAGTAGTTGTCAATAAAACAGTAAAGGAGCTAAAACTCGAGGGGAATTTTTAACAGGTATAACTTCAACTCTAGGCCTTTCATTTAGCTTTGATACCATATTCATATGCGCATATATATATATGTATTGGTTGATCTAGATCTTTTGCACGCTTACAGTTATAATCTGTAGTTACATGTATATGTATTGATTGATCTAGATCTTTTGCGCGTTTACAGTTATCTGTAGTTATTGATAGATCTAGATCTTTCTCACACTTACAGTTATCTGTAGTTATATATGTATAAATTGATCTAGATCTTTTTTGCGCGCTAATCTATATAGTTACTAACAAATATAACGTAGTTAAGTTATTTTAATCTTTGTAGTATCTTGACTAATTCTTTGTGCAAGCTGTCAAATTGATCAATGTTTAAGCATTGTAAGACTCTAAGTTGCTGCTAAAAAACCCTTAACCCTTTAGTCATAAACCATTGCCCAGGTCTGAGACTAAGGGTAGATCCAGCCACACCTAGGCTCCTTTTTGAGAAGGAGTTTAGAAAACAAAAGGGTCTACTCTGAACCTCGTGACCCAATGGGAGGTCCTTCCTATCCCTTTCTGTATTAGTCATAAACCGTTGTCCAAGTCTGAGACTAAGATTGGGTCCAGTCGGATCTCTTCTGAACCTCGTGACTCAACAGGAAGGTCCCCCTTTACCTTTTTACCTTTTACCCCTTTTTACCTTTTACCTTTTTACCCTTTTACCTTTTTACCCTTTTACTCTTAATCTCTGTACAAATCATTCCAACACAATTCTAATACGATTCTCTCCTGTGTAACTTAATCCATGTAATAAGTAATAGAGTGAACCTTGCCATCAAATTCTGTTAAGTCATGTTTCTATAAATTTCTATTAAAATCACCTTTTGCCAATACCTAGCCAGTGATTCTTTATGCGGCCTTAAAACCACCCATTCGTGACAGTAAGACTGCATTATATTCCTGAATGCAATTAGATACATTGCACAAAATTCTGGTTTATTTTGGTGCTTACATATCTGATTTTTTAATTTAAGCCTAAAGGGTTACTGCCTGATAACTTGGCATTTTGGTGAAATCTGTTGAAGAATTTTTAAGTCTTTGACTTAGCGTACCCTCTGAGCTTTTTCTGGTGGGGGCCATAAAAAAAGCAGATTTAAAATAATAATAATAATAATTCATCTATCTAATGGAATTCATTTTAGACCCTAAATATGTTCACAGAACTGATATCTCAAGCTGCAGACCTCTCTCTGTATGTACATACACATACAATTGTAGATGTAGACATAGATATTGTCGAAGTAACAGAGGTTCTCATGTTTTCAGGAGGAGAGTAATAGGTTGGCAGACCTTTAGCAGTTGAAGGGCAGGAAGAATCAGGGTCCCTGTGTGGCAGCCAAAGTCTTTTATTGTGTGGTTATGTGCATCTGTGGAGTTTGTTTAACCTCACAAAGATCTGCTTTAGCTGTTTGCATTTTGTTTTCCATAACCACAGTTTTTACAGCACTGGAAGGTTTAAGCAATATTTGTGAAGGAAACCAGTGAAAGTGCAAAACATTATATCAGAACTAATGTTTATTTTCAAAGCTATTGGATTCAAGGTGAGGATGAGCTGATGTCCCAGAAGGACTCTTTATGTGTATATGGCACGTATTGAATTCTTCTGACTTGTTGCAGCAGCATCACTGATGACTCACATCTGCAGATGTAGTTAGTTACAAGAATTTAGTCTTAAGTCAGATCAAAAGCCTGCAAATGTTTGGCCATATATTGCACGATTTATTTTATCTTTTCCTTTAGCAGTATATGTGATAAGTTTGCATTTCTTTAGTGTTTTTTTTTTTCCTTTACCTGTTCCTTTTGCTTTTACTCTCTCTTTCCTTTTTCATGAACCAAGAATTTTTCTGCTACTTGGGAGAATTCAAAAGGCAACAAACAACTTAAACTATCATTGGCACAAATTTTTAACCCTGCATTTCAGAGGTTCACAAAACACAGCAGCAAAACAACATAATATGAACCTAGAGAAAAATCTAACATGACATTAGGTGGCTGTTTTTAAAGCATGAATGCGGAAGAGGAAACATGTTCTGTCCCACTGAAAGCAATAGCACAGATATTTTCATGACGAAGAACAGCAGCTGCAGTAACACTAGCTGCAATGAAAAATTACAGGGGTTGTCAATTCTCATATTTCAGATAATGACCTGATCACCAGCTGAAGTCAGTTAGAAATTTTCCCCAATGGTGTATTATTGTCCAATTAGATATATTATGGGCTTTGATATGCCCTCTTGAAGCATTCGGTGTTGGCCAGCACTGGGATTATGAGAATGCATTGGATGGACCATTGCTCTGCTCTGAAACAGCAATTCTGTATTCTTGTGTTTAAAGGAGGGA
Source organism: Pelecanoides urinatrix (assembly GCA_013400755.1). NCBI lineage: Eukaryota > Metazoa > Chordata > Aves > Procellariiformes > Procellariidae > Pelecanoides > Pelecanoides urinatrix. The sequence continues at coordinate 33,644 of VZTQ01008428.1, read as the reverse complement.
AATCATGGGTAATGTTTAACGAGGCAGAAGGAAAGAATTTGTGCCCTTGAAAATTATTTGTTCAGGGTCATACTTTCCTACTTGTTGTCCACCTACTGCCTGCCTGAAATTCTCAATCATTGGTTTCTGGTAAAGCCAAGTGAGGTCCTCTTATTATGTTCAGGCAGAGTGGAGGGAAGAGCCACTCTAGATTGAGTGCAGACCACAATAAAAAAGTCCATCTGTTTCAAAGGGGACTATCTTCATTCTGGCACGAGAGACATCAGAAGAGTGACAAAACTGCTGAATAACTGGATAATATTAAACCTTCACTGTCTTTCATTACTAGATATAGGAAAGGGATGTTTAGATGGCTGTAAGCCAGCTCAGGAACAGCTCAATAGTTAATGTGACACAGAGCCCAAGCCAATAAATAGGACATGCAGTGAGGCACTTATGTTTGATACTGCATCTGCAGTGCCTCGATTTTCACCATGACTGCTTTGCTACATCTCCCTTGGTCCCAGACTAGTGGAGAGTTCATCATCTCAGCTCCAGCTGGAGAATTGGGTCATACTCCCTTCGCTTTCCTGCAACCAGTAGCACTGCTCACCATCCTCAGCTACACATCGAGGCATATAAAATCTGCTGCAGGTCTGAGATAATGTGTCCTGGGGGATTAAATGAGGGAAATGTGCTGCTGAAGGGGACTGTAAGAGGAAAAAAGGTGACCAGTAATCTCAGTGCCACCTTCTGATACAGCTTTTATTATAGGAGTGAAGTCCACTTGGAAAGACTAAATCTGTTGGAGAGCTGGAAATTGGTGAGAGCAGAGAACACGTTCCCACAACCCCAACCCTCTCTGAAACCCACTGACCCCTTGTATGAAAAGCTCAGCAGCGTTACAGTACTTGGCAGTCTCATTTGGCATGAAAAATTCCAGTAAAGTCTCTCCGCAGTAGTGTAGGTGGACTCTAAGTTTATCCTATGGCAACAGCATTTTGCAGGTGCAACCTAAAGCTGAGCATCTTAGTTTGTACTAATCTCCCTATCTGCTTGGTGAAACTAAGTGGACCATAGGTAGGTGAAAAAAAATGTTGGTTAGAAATTGAGAGTTGCACTGAGGTTTTTGACCTCTGAAGAACATTTTCCAGTCATTTTGGTCAGAATGATCTTGAAAAATGACTTGGGAAAAAAAAAAGCAACAAGAACAGATGGTATAGGTTTTGTTCCACAGTAAACTTGAGTCAATACTAGGGTAGTGTGTCATGATCACCTCTGGAATCGAGGTACAGACTGATATTAGTTTTTATAAGCCTTATTGTTTATTAATATACCTAACTCTTCTATTTAAACCAGAGAGAAAAACCTAATGCATGGTGAGAGATAATTGCAACTCCACTCAAAAAGCTTTGGTGCAAGATTATTTCAAAAGAGGTAGAGGGAATTTCCTTTGTTTTGAGAGTAAGAAACCCAGAATTGAACATATCTGTAAGTGTTTTACATTGCCTGCAGTAATGAGACTATCAGTCTAAAATAAGGTCCAGTTCTCTTTCTCATGAAATAATTGTTCCTGATTTCCATCTTCTGTATACTTAAATGCTAGATATATGTTTATGGCACACTGACATATTTAGCTGTTTTCATTAAAATAAATGCTATTGAAATTATTCATACCATTCAGCAATGCCGTATTTCAACTTCTTTACTGCACGTCCCTCTTTTTAGCAAGTAGGTTGTATAATACAATTCTGATCCTACCTAATCAGTGTGGTTTTTAATACCACCCACATGTAACTCCAGGGAAAACTAGCCTCTCTTAAGCAAACAAGTCGCCACTATGCAGAAAGACTGAAACGTTTGGAGCAAAAAGAAATTTTGCAATTCAGATTGGGTGGTGGTAGAGTAAGGTCATTTTGTTGGTTTTCATGAAGGAAGAGAAGAATCTCAAACAGTGAAGACTGGGTTGTTAAATTAATTCTGAAAATCATCAGCAGCTTTGTTTAGTTCTTTCCAGAAGTACTCATTTCACTCTATTATAGCACAGCCCCAGATACATCCATCAGGTGGTTCAGAAAAAAACAAAAATCTTTGGTCTAAAAATGTTTGTAATCCATAATTACGTATAAATTATGGGAAGCAGGAGCATTTTGCAGCTTCTTTGTCTGAGTTTCTTCAGATGGAAAATCTGCTTATATGCCTGTATCTTGGTCCCCATGAGAAGAAATAAAAGACTATGAGTCAGAAGGGAGCTAAACCACATGTCTCACTTCTGAGCCCATCATCAGCCAGATCTGGAGACTCGCCAAAGTTTAGGCACCTGGAGTATAACTCATTTCACCTAAAGATATAGGATGTGATCTTATACCTAGGGCAGTGTTAGTTTGGGTTACTGGCTGCTACTGAAAGCAGTAGTTTTATTTTCTTTTAGCTATGGTTGGATCTTCTCACAGCTGTACCGTCTCTTTTTTCTTGTATGGGACCTTGTGACTGAGCCTTTTGCATCAAACTTAGCTGTCACATTGTTGCAGAATGGAGTAAACTGTCAGGACTGCAGGCTGCACTCAGTGAGTCCATCTCATGGGGAAAAACCTACTTTTGGGGGAATGGTTTAGTTTTCCACTGCACCAGCTTGCTGAATTGATTCATCCTGAGACCATATGACCCTTAGGTTCAGTGCAAGGGAGGCAACTGAGACACGTAGGAAAGAGAGTAGAACACTTCTTTTTAGCAGCAACCTGAAATCCTCTCGTGTGGGGACTCTCACCAACTTGGTCAGCAGTAGACATCTATACTTTACACATATTTATATACACAAATTAAGATTAACCACCCCTGCCTCTCTGAATTAGGTGACTCAACATCCATTTTTTGGACTAAGCACCTTAAATTCAGCTCAGTCTAAGGGCTATATTAAGTCGGTAGGAAGCCGTGCTATCTTGTGAATAAATCATTAGTCTAGTGATTAAGATACTGGTCTAATTGCTGCAAAATTGGAAGTTCATCCTGGTTTTACTGTTGTATATCTTTTGCATGCTTCCCCCATGAGAACTAGTTCTGTCTATCAGTACAGGTTTTGGGGTAATATAGTTTTGTGCACACTTGCTGGTCATTCCATTATTTTATGTTTACCTTTCAACTAAAAGAGAGGTGGAAAAATGAGCATTTGAAAAAAATAATTACCTCATTAGTCTAATCAACAGTGTTGTAATCCTATGTAATTTTATACCGATCTCTGTACAGATACACAGAGGTACTGAAGACATTGGCTGCTTTTTTTCTTTTAGTTAAAATTGCTGGATATTATGGTAACTTAAAGTTCAAGGTAAATTAATAAAACCTAGGTAGTTTTCTGTCTATTAGCAAATACTGACGTGAACTTACCCATGTATGCCCTTCTTTTATTCCAGCAACTTGTTTGTGACTCCTTTTAGAATTACTGAAATAGCATGGATCTTGAGGAAATTTAAAAAAAAAAAAAAAGACAGACATAGAAAAAGAGACTCATAGGTATTTTTATTTAATTAAAATAAATGTTCTTCTCCTTTTTATTTAATTCAGATACATTCTCTGCTTCATAGCCTTAAGAGTATATTACAAAGATGAACAGATGTACAGGTAGATTTTTTTAATAGAAGAGTAAAAAGTCTAGGATGCAAATGGGACATCTTAGTCTTCATAAAAACTTAGACAGTCTCATATCACCTGGCATTTGTCCATTCAGTTCAGCTTGTCTGGCCAGAGGAGTTTGTGGATTGATGGTACAAGTTCTCTGGCTTGAAAAATAACAGCTGCAATATCCAGAGGTTCTTCCCTGATTAATTTATTAACGTTTGAAACAATGCCCCACAGAGGCTTCCTAAATACTGCTGGTTTGATAGACAAGTCTGGGAAACGCTAAAGGCAAGTCATTAAGGGTACTTTTCTATGAACTCGTTTGTCGTGGTTTTAGGAGGGGGTGTCTCGGTGATACCAACTTAAGTTTCAGGTATGATTGGGAAAAATTAAAAAGCTTTCAGAGTATGTTGTACACTTTTTTTTTGCAGGCTTTCCTTCTATACCTTTAGTTTCTGTAGAATCAAGTCATTAGTTATCCACTCTCTCATCAAAACAGATCAGGCTGTTGTGACTGTTGTCTCCTGTTGCTGTGTTCCATCAATTCCTACAAAAAATGCATCCCCTCTGCTCCATGCTGAAGAAATGTGCATAGGGAAATAGCCAAATAGCAGTGTAACCATGGCTCACATTTTCTAACTTTCCTTTTCTTGCTAGGAAACAAATTATTTGAGTGTAATATTTTGTTTTCCATCAGTAAATTAAACTGCACGTGCAAATTCTGTTTATTTTGTCTTGTAAATTGCATGGATTTTATGTGGCTCTTCACTCAACCGTTTATAAGGTAAATATGAGCAATAACCATTATATCCCCCAAAGGAGAGTGCTACATATTATTTGTTTGCACAAGTGTCTGCATCCTATGAGGCAATTTCCAAAAACTTAAAGAACTGTCTAGTGGTGGTAGGAATGGTCTGAATCTGGAGACAGAGGAAAGGTATCATTTTACAGTTTATACCTCCGCTAAAGCAGAGTGTGATAAAAAGACCTTTGAACTGGTCTTTCACTATCCACTGTTTTCATGCATTACAGCAAAGCACTGTGCAGAAATAGCAATTTCATGCTAAATGCACTGTAGATGCATGACCATGTTAACTGCCTCAGCTAAGAAATGGTGGAAATCATCATAGAATCGTAGAGATGCTGGTTGGAAGAGACTTCCAGAGGTCACTTAGTCCAGCCTCCTGCTTGAGGGAGGACCAGTATCACCAGCAAATCAGGTCAGCCATGGCTTTATCTGAATTAGTCCAGAAATCTTCAAGAATGGAGATCGACAGCCTCTGTGGGAAATCTGTTCAGTGCTGCAACACCCACCCGGTAGAAAGGGTTTTCTCAATGTCCAAGCTGAACCTCCCAAGATTCAGCCTGGGCTCATCGTCAGTGCTAGTAATGAGAAAAGTTTGGGTTTTTTTCTTTACAACTACCCTTCAAGTATCTTAGGTTGATATTAGATCACCTCCTTAGCATCCTCTTCACCAGATGTCAAGGACCAAGCTCCACCACCCTCTCCAAGTAGGTCACATGCCCAAGCTCCCTCACCATCTGCTTGAACCTCTCTCTCCACATCCCTCTTCAACTGATGAGCCCCAAACTGGTCCAGTATTTCAGATGCAGTTTCACTGGCACCAATAGAGATTAAAAATACCCCTGATCTGAAGGCCCCACTTCTCCTAAGGTAGATGAGGGTGCAGTTTGCCTTATTCACCATGAAAGCACTCTGCAAAACGGTCTGCTGAGAGCACTGTAACATGGAAATTTAAATCTAAAATTCTGTGTATGCCAACATATTTTTTTCCTGCAAATCGTTGTGGCACTTCACCTGTACAACCTTGCCAAGGTAAGGTTTATTGTGCACTTACGAAAATGATTTGCAGACTTGCTGCTTGCCTGGTATATGCAATATTTATTTATTAGTGTTTTGATTTATAATACTTACATAAGAAAGTACTTTTTCCAAGCTCTAGGAGATTTTGTTGTAAATTAAAAATACAGTCACATAAAAATAGACAAGTTATTGGTCCTCCCAGAAAAAAAAAAAAAAAAAGAAGAGACACCCAAAATTGCATGAAAGTTTGATTAGTATGTCTCACTTTATATAAAATACAATTAGGATGTTCAGTATCATCTCTCACAATTGTGCAGAAGTCTGCAAACTGCTCTGACTATTGCAAATTTGAGATTGCAGTGGGTCATGAGAAAAGTGCAGATTTTAATGATGTGTGACTTTTATGGGATGTCTTGTCTAGGAAGGGGCTAAGGTTTAGCTGATCTTGCTGAATACAGTTATGGCAGTGAGGTACAGGGGCAGCGAACAGGTCCAAAGCCACCTTTGTATTCGTGCCTGACACCTCCAGTTCCTGGCAGGATGCAGGTCTCATCAATCACAACTTGTTTGGCTGGGTTGTTAGCTCTAAAGGATAAATCCCGGGTTCTCAACAGAAAGACATAAACTATAACTGCGGAAAGTCATGTCTTGTTAACACAGGTTTCTGCAGCCACTTCATAAGCTACTACATGTGTGGTACTACGTGTGTGCAGGAAACTGGGAACATGGGTTGAACATCAACAGAAAGGGGAGAGTTAACAAAGGCCACCTGAAGTGTAGAGAAGCTGCTTCTTTGCACGGCGTGATTAAGCTGTGGAAATCTCCGTCACAAAATGGTATGCATAATAAAAGTGTCCATGAGTCTAGAGATGATTGGAGAGTTTAATGGAAGAAAAATACCTAAGGGATATTTTTATGATAAAAAATGTAATTTTATTGTTAATTATTATAAAGAACAACACTAGTTGCTCAGGGTATCCCTAAAAGTCTCCTTTGGAGACTAAGAGGGTGTTTTGGGGAAGTAATTAATTTTTGCCTAGGCATTTGCTACAGGTCACTGCTGGAAAGAGGTTTTTGGGATGCACAGACCTTGCTCTGATCCAGTGTGTCTTTTCCTATGTTCCATCTCTGGTGCTTCCTCTGGAGTCAAGGCAGAGCGCAAAGCTCTTCTGGAAGAGGATCCAAAGCAAGTCTGTGAATTACCCTTTAAAGGAGCTTCTAGAGTCTGGGCACCAAAAGCCGAAGGGATGTAATGTTACATAAAGCAAATGTTTGTGAATCTCTCTGTGTACATCGGATGCTGAAGGGACTGTTATGATCATCCAGTCTCACCACATGGCAATACCAGATAGACCACGCTGTCTTGATTTTTAAATTCTGACTTTTTAAGGCAGTCTGCTACTCAAGATGACAGCTGACTTTTAAAAATTAGCAGCTCAAGTATGGTGCTTTTCTATGAAATTTATTAGTTTGTTTTTTAAAGAAATTTCAGACTGATTTAAAAGTGCTCACAGACAGACATGCATTAAAAGAAGGGAGAAAGTCAGAAAAGGTAATGCAAAAGTTTCACTTCAGAGTTGTATAAGTTCTAGGATCTGAAACATCATTCAGCCTGTTCTCGAAGAAGGAAGCTTTTAAATCTTCTTTATGACAAACTGTTTTTTAATCCCTAACTGTTTTGCATATAAAGCTCTTCAAAACAAATTCTAACTACTTTATTTTTAGACAGGAAAGATTTCCCTCTTTTACTTCTTGCTCAAGGAGAGAGGAATAGTTTTGTTTGCTCAAAAATTTTAAGAAGAAAAACCTAAGGCAGAGTGAACTTGGAAAAATTTAGAAAGGTGAAAGTTTCAGAAAGATCCTGGTGACACCAACCTAAAGATTATTATTAGAAATGTTTATGAATTTTTAATGATTGCACATCACAACCTATAACCTCAGTGGGATGAACACATTCTCTAGAGCTCAGAGAAGAGGTTCAAGTAACATCTTGCTTAAAATGCCTCAGGAAAATATAAGAAAATAAAGACATGTCAGGTACAAAAAGCAGTTACATTCAGTTTTTGTGACACTGGTCTTGGTAAATCCTACCAGTTAAAGAATTAAAAAAAAAAAAAAAAGGCTAAAAACATGGAAAAGGTTCAAGAAAGAAGGGCAGAATTTGGAAAAATCACCAAAAATTGAAAGTATATATACACCTTTTTTTTCTTTTTTTTTTCCTTCTAGTTCATTAAATTCAATATACATATCATTTATCTAAGAGAAGATAAAGAGGTGATCAATTCACAGTCTATCAGTGGCTCCATCAGGAAGAGAGGTTTTTAATCTAGCAAAACCACCCAGCACATAAAACAGAATAAACCAATCATTACATCAAGTGACTGGCAGCAAAAGCTAAACAGATACATTAGAAATATGGTACAAAAGTTAAACGGAGAAGCTAAGTCACCAGGGAAACCGTTTGCCTTTGAATATGGTGATTGTTTAAAATGAGGATAGGCTGATTTTCTAGAAGGGATGTGTTAGGTTTGTTTAGGCAAGACAAAGAAAAGTCTAGAAAATGGATCTGCTAAGATAACTGGCCCCACTGGGTGAGTACCCAGTGATGCCTCCTGAGGGTTTGCACACCTTGAGCTCAGTGTGCAGTTTAGTGGCTGTAAGCCAAGACTAACCTGAAGTGACACAGTAACGTGAATGCTGGGTATAAGCAAAGCTCTGTGAAGGCTTGACAGAAAAACAAAGCCAAAAATAAGTCCCCAGGAAAGTGATGGCTTTAATTATCACTCAAAACATAAAGATAGGAAGCTCATGATATTAAACGCTGGCTGGCTATGAGTGATATAACACATGAAGAACCTAAGGCTGACCCACTTACACAATTTGATATGAGAATCTCTGACCTTGAGAGTCTACCAGGCCTAATGGGGCAAGATGATGTGGCAAGTGTGTGATTAAAATGTACCACCAGTTAGGAGGTGTTTAATAAATACATGATGAAAATCAAATGATGAACAAAACCAAGTCATAAGAACAAATTTATTGTATATGAGGAGAATGACTACTTACCGCAGATGACTGTGGGGTGCAGGAAGGTGGAGACTCATATGGCTGGATCACCAACAGACCAGTATTTCACCTGTTCCTTTCTGTGCTTCCGAAGACATAAGTATTTGAGTTACTTGAGTAAGACTGTCCAGAGATGTTTGTGACCATTGGGGGAAGTAGACCTTAGAGGAACTGTCAAGATGGGTTTGTTCAGGATCACAGAGAAGTGCAGCCAAAAGGCATGGGATCGGGGAAGAAGTTTCTGGGAGAGCTCCCTCTGACTTTAAAATCTATTAATTTATGAGACAACAGTGCAGACTTTCATTGTTAGTTGCCACAGAACTTGCTGTTCATGGAGACAGGAGAGGAGTAACACTAGATGAAATCTGTCCAGGATGGAAATTAAGTCATAACATTAATGATAATAAAATATTAATTACACCTGGAGCAGCATTTTAATAATGATAATTCAGATTATGTTAATGTACCGTTCTCTTTAAACATGCTAACTACCTGTTCAAATTGTAGAAGGTCAATGCAATGTGCGGCTGGCTCTCATTAATTTCTTTCTTATATGCTGGAATTCTTCACTGTCTTGGCTGAAGTCCATTTTCCTTTTTCAATCAGCAGTTTACATTTTAAATTCATTCATTAGGTAATAAAAAATCTTTAATTAAAAAAGTAATTTATTCTTAATAGCTTCTGGTCCTATAAACTGACAAAAAGTATTGCTTTAACCCATTTATTAAGGTCTGAGCGACACGTTATCTCCCAAGACTGTTGAAGACGATATGATCGTTATCAGTTTTGTTTACACAGAGCACACAAAGGACTCATGGCTCTGTGGAGATGCTGGTGTCTTTTACTACTTAAACACTGATTAGAAGACCTGCCTGGTGACTGTATGCACTAAAATTATGTTTGATATCAGTTTGATTAACAAGCTTTTCAGCTCTGATAAGAAACGGCCAGGGCAAGAGTTAATACATTAAAGGGCTTCTTTTGGTGCATTAGCTGAGTTTCAAGATGCTGTTTGACAGAAGCTGAGGGAAGGAGGAGTGCAAAAACAGGTGTTTTGGCTACCCAGGTATGTCTTTTGCCACATCTAAAGAAAGAAAGAATTGCTGTGAAAGATGACTGTAAGTATACTAAAATTAGCTGGACTTTTATACAGCATGGTCTTGCCTTATTCCTCTGATGTCCAGGGTTAATGCTTTCAGTGCCAAGTGAATAATGCACTGGTCTGGCATAGCAGGGTGGGAAGGAGACGGGGAAAGGAAAGGAGGACATAAATTCGGCTTACAGCCATATTTTCCCCCTGGGCTTGATCCAAAGCTCAGTCAATGGAAGATGTTCTATTAGATTGGCAGGACATTGCATTGGGCCCTATAGCATCTCGGGATACAGCATTTTGTGAAATGCAGAATAGATATTCTGTGGATTCTGCTGAATTAGGCTTTATTTCTACTTAAATAAACCACAAACTAGCCAGGCAGAATTGCAATTTCTACATTCAGAGAATGAATTCTTTTACTAGTCTCTCAGGAGCGGAAACAAGAAAGTAAACAGAGAAACCCTACACACACCTTTGTCCAGCTCTGTGGTCTGTAAGAGGTAATACGTATTTTGAGATTGTCTCGCAGCTGAAATGAACCAGGCATATGTATACACAACTCATATTCTGAAGAAAAGCTAGACACTTAACTGGCCTGTCTTGGAAAGAAATTAAGGTCTGAATGTCTGATACTTGCTCTGTAAGTAGACAAGAACCCCTTCCTCAGTGGTCTGTGTAAAGGCACAATCAAGCCAAATTCAGTATATTTGCAGATATTCTTCTCTGAGAATGGGAGAATTGATAATTTTTAATGGTTGCGGTTGACTTTAAATTTTCAATCACTTTTTTTAAAGTTTGATTTGTCTATTTTCAGGTTGAGAGAAAGGATTCCTGTGACACTCACAGAAGTTCAACATTTATAGAAAATCAGTGTGTATGTAGATCACATCACAAGTGAATACTTAGGAAACAGCAGTTCATGATGAATGTAAAAAATCAGACATTAGCTGTAGAACTGCTCATCTGAATTCAAATGTAAAATGTTGTAAATAACCATTCCACAAATCATGCATTTAGCAAAGCTTCAACAATTATCTGTTTCATGAATTGAGCCTTGTCAGCAGTTAGGAGAAAAAGAGATGGAAAAAAGAGAGAGAGAGTGAGCAAGCGCAATAGTGATTTGCCAGGAATTTTCCTTCACTGACAGAGGGTTGAAAAATAAATAAAGTTATGAGCAAGTGTAATGATATTTTGTGATGCCATAAAAACAACTTCATTGCCTGGTGTGTTTTAAAGATCAAGATTTTGCACTGTCCAGGTTGTCCTGGTTGAAATATTCCAGCAAGTTCCGGGACTAGTGTGCTTCAAGTGATGTAGGTTGGAAAATTAGAAACCCGGTAACAAAATGTTCTGCACAATCACCTAATTGCTGTGGAAGCTGCTTTCTGAATTTAAAGTGTCCTTTCCACTGTAAAGTTTGCACATTATCAAATAGTCCCACTTTGAGGAAATATTTCAGGACCTCACTCAGAGGAGGGCTTCCCAAGGGAAAGGATCTTTCTGACATAGTACTTTGTATCAAATTAATCTCACTCTCAAGACCTGATCAAAGATGAATAAGCACTAAGTGGAGAAAAGAGAATTTTCTAATGTATTTTAACTCTATATTCATTGGTTTTCCTACCTTTCTTGAAATTATATTTACATGAAAAAAGAACTCCATTCCCTTAGTATATAGGAAACTGAGACATGTGAATATACAACTTCATTTTCAATAGACCTGACCCAAAAGCTCTCAGTTCAAAAAAGGAACAATTATTTCAGCTGAAAACTAGCAATGGAAGCTGTCTCTTGAACAGTGCATGTCTGATCTTCTGTAACATCCCTCCCAGTCTTATCTTATCTCATGGTGTCTCTTATAGCACCTTAGGACGCAACTGAATCTGTCCCTCTGGTAGTTGGCCCCGACACCTCAATTTAGCATCGGTTTTTATGAAAGACTTTTTTTCTAGTTCTTACCCCACCTTGTCTTCCCTCTTACATATTTCAAAATTTCAGGAGCATAAGTGATTTGTCAGCATACTTGCATGCTATCAGATTTTGATGGTGGTGTTACCAAAGACACCATGGTATGTTTTGCTGAAGATGTTAAAACTCTTTTTTTCTTTTCTGGAGCAAAATAAATTTTTGCTTTCTTACCAAGAGCCGATCAAATGATAGTGCGACTTCAAGTTGCTATGGAAACCAGCCTACCAGAAAGTAAAGCTATGTTAGAGATTAAATTTTCAATTTTCAGATTTATGATGTTTATATATACCTTCATAGTTTCAAACATTGCATAACATATTCAATACCCACTGATTGCAAAACATACTTAATGCATACAGACATACTCAGCTCAAAGAGTCACTTGTCAGTGAGGTCTATAAAGNAAGGTTTCTCAGACAACAAGGAAATTTTCCACACAGGTCCTGAGGATGGTGTCATTATGAATTAGTTCAGTGAGGCAATTTGCACACATCATTTGGATTGGACAAGAAGACTTCCTCTTTCTGCATATCAAGCGGGGGAAAAAGCTAATTATACTTAGGGTTGCATTTGTCATTGTCTACCTATGTCCAGTTAAATTATGTTGAAGGCTTTTTTTTTTTAAAGTGTGCAATATGGTCAAAGCTTGTTGGCAGGAGAAGGTGACGAGAGAAACCCCTTAGCAGAAAAAAAAAGCCAAGAACATGCACTACTGTTCTCCTTTGAACTTCTAAGTTCCATTGACTTGAGCATGGTTTCATGGAGATGAATGACAGGAATATTTTGTCACATACATATGAAATACCCCACCTAAGTTCTGCTGTCTACAGGCTGAGTGTTTAGTCTATGCCAGTCATCATGCACTAACTGAAAAAAACACCTGCAGAGATTGATTTATCACATCCCCAAAATAATGTCCAAGATAGGTGAGATGAATCATGTCCTGAACAGCTCTGTATTAAATGCAGAGGGAACCCAGACAATAAGTAAAATGAGATGCTAGCTTTTAGGCACACAGATCTGCTGAGATGAATCCCACTTTTGGTATGATACAAATCCCAACTAATCTCAAGCAAATGGAGAGAACAACATCCCAGAGACTGTGGGATCTGCAGAAAACTTGTGCTTTCGCAGCAGCTGGATCCCAAAATTGCATCTGGCAAGCAGACACCCCTAAGCATACAGGAAGCTCTAGGATGCTTCAGGAAACGGGGTACACAAAGTTAGATCAGTTAGAGGTAAGAGGGCATTTAGGGTGGTGATGTTTCTTGGCTGCTCCTGATTCCTGTGCTTGAACGCATAGCTCAGTGGAGGAAGATTTACCGTCTCGCAGCCCATGCTGTGTGCCAGGCTGAACACTAAGCACTGGTATACACGCTACCTAGTTTAAAAGCAGCGGGAGTGCCTTTACACAGCAATGTACTCTGCAGGGTAGGTGTACTCTGTGGCACTCCATGCATTAATGTTCTTCAAGGAAACGGGATCATCAGACTTCCCTGCAGAGGAGCAATCAAGCATACAACAGTCAAGGTGGGACCAAACGGGAGAATACATAAGATCTGCAGCTATTTCACCAGTTGAATCTGGTAATACACCTCTTATCTATCCCACAGGAGGTAAAACAGCAATGTTTTGCTGGAGTATGAGAATAAAATATATTTCTGAGCTGGAACTGGTTCTTAGGTTATCAACAAAGCTACTCAGCTTTACAGTGTGGTGGAGCTTGAATCCTTGTTCACTTACTCCCCTTCTTAACCTTAGTGGCACTGAGTCTTCCCACAGGGCAAGATCTCTAGTGTGACACAAGTGTCTCACTGATTCAAACCATGTAACTCCAGGCAGATCATCATCCTGCCAAAATTAGATTTCTGTTTCTTCTCTCCCTATCACAATTCTGTGTTTACCTTTTTCTTCCCACAGTATTTACCTCCTAATCTCATGGCCTGTTCTGTGTTTTCCTTTTTAAGATTTCATCTTCGTTCTCTTCGTGGATAGCTTTTGTGTCCATCACGTGCAAAGACCAGGGATTGCCTTGGGGTGAGATAAGGGGTGACATTATTTGTTGCAAGCATTGAATCCAACAACAGGTAAATTACTAAAATATGACAGATTCACCTGTGTATTTAAGATGAATTCTGAACAATTATCGAGGGCCTTGCAATTAATTTCTTTGTGTCTCCACCTGCAGCTTGTTAGCAATGCACCTGGTTCCATCATTAGATTGATATGGATTCATATTAAGGGTTGTCATGCAGTTGTGTAGGAACATGAATTTTTCACACAGATGCTTCTATGGTTGGGTGATTACTTCAGCAGAAATACTTGCTTCATCACTAATATATTAAATAGGCTGCAGACACTAGCAAAATCTTGCTCAACAAAGGAAAAAAAAGCTAGCACATGCTGCAGTCTGTCACATCTAAATGACAGCTATGTAACAATTATTGCCATATAATAATATAGCTTAGATATGGTCTCAGAAGCCTGGCTGAAGCAATCACATTGTAGCTCCCATTGTTAGTGGTAAACAGGAACTGAAGGAGGGACAGGGGATATGGTTCTGAAATTGCTTGCTGACCCTGTACTATGGATACAATTCTGGAGTGTGGACTGTGTTTATTCTAGTTTTATGCAGCACATAGGCCATGGTCCATTCCCATGTGGTACCCCAGTGTGAATAATAGGGTCAGAAAATCAATGGTTGAGAAAAAGGACATGAGTTGGAGCTAAACAGTCAAAGGGGTAGAGGTGGTGAGAAGAGGTGAGTGAGTCTTGTTCCTCGGATATGGTAGAGGCAGTAAATAAATTAGGTGAGTGGATATACAAGTGGCTTAGGTGTTCCATTGGAGATATTTGGCATTTCTACACTCTGAGCCCACATTTCCTTCTCTTCTTCTATTATTTTCAAAATAAGAAATTAAGTACTGCAACTAACCCCTTTGTTAGCATTGTGTTATATTCTCATGTCAATGAGAAAATTGCTACCAGCTAAATCATGAATTCATTTGTTTGTTTATTTCCTGATAAAAATCAAGACTGTTTGATCCAAAATTCAAGGTCAGAATTGACACTGCACTTCCAGAGGGCATAGTCATTGATCACTGGAGGATGTTTTTCGTAAACAAACCTTAGTAGATCAAGTCAATATCTACATCAGCCTTTTCACACACTAATGTTTTTGTCAGAATTAGAACCGAGTTAAAAAAAGGCTCCTTTCTATCTGATTATAAAGGAAAGTTGTTGGATGTTTTTTTTCTGTGTCTTTCCAAAACAAGCCCAGAAGTTTAGCATGGTTGCATTGTTGTGGTTGTTTTTCTTTGTTCACTTTTGCAAAAAAACAGCTTTCTCCTATTTATATTTACCTAATTTTGGAGAACTGCATACCTAAATTCTCTGTTTTAGACTCACCATATGGACAACAGAGAAAACCAGGCAGAACCAGGATATGATTCAGCCCAACTCAAATCAGTGTCTACAACTACCTGTTTCACTGGCAGTATAAAGAACATGAGTTCTACAGCTTCTCTGCGGAACAAGGGATCTCTTAGTTTTAAAGATTGACATTTCTGAAGTGAAGATTATATTGTTCCTTTGTGCTGTCAAGATAATTATCTGTTAACTGGACACTGAAGCCCACAGCTGGCATTCGATAGAGCAGACTTAGTACAAAAGACAATGCCTGAGATGGAGGATGTGGATGAGTCTTAAGATTCTTATTTTAAAGCTAATTTCTCTCTAGCTTCAACTTCCCAAGTGCAACTCTTTTACATACAGGCTACACTTTTTTCACTACAGTTTTCGTGTTTCACAGACGACTGGCTGCCTTTTTAATCTAAAAGGAACTTTATTACCTTTTAATTAAAATAAGGCTTTGGTTATATTTTAAAAGGAGGTTGGTTTTATTTTATCTGGACACATAATAATACAAATAGTCATGACAGCTTACAGGATTTCTGGCGTGGCCAGGCAAGCTACCACCACTGCGTGTCAAACGCATTCTATTTTTGTGCTGACATAACACCGATTTCAGTTTCAGTCACCTGCTCACATTGCACATGGGAGCAGCTGGAACACAAATATACCTTCGTATGGCTGTACCTATATTAAGACACAAGCTGGATGCCCTTCTGGTTAGGCTCCAGTTAATTCCTGGCACCAGAGCTCAAACTTAGCTATCCCAGGCAGATGTAGTTAAAACTTGGCTTTTATTGTCTCTCAGCAACAGTAGTCAGAGATTTACCAGACAGGACCACAGGGCTGTACTCCTCCTCCTCTCCTGTTATGTGACAGGGAAGGAACTATAGCGCCTCATTATCACTGTGTTTCCATCCAAACACAGACAGTTGAACTGGGAAACACATGTTGCTTGGCAATTGGTACAAATCTGATGCTGAGCTTGTTTCATGGTAATTAATCTGGGCATGGTGGGTATTGAAATATTCAGAAAGTCATGAGTTGTGTTCATCCATCCTAAATATTTCACAGATTTTTCAGCACAAGATTAAATATTTGTTTAGGATGACTATCCTCTAAAAGGATTTCCATGAGAATGTCTAGACTCCCAAACAAAAAGTTTCCATTGGTTTGCTGGCCAGCAAAAATCAGTGACAATAAACTTAGAAGACACCAATGAACAGCAAAAGAAAACATGTAAAACCTCCCAATGCAACAGTTGAAAAAACTCTATGCCAGTTAATCATCCCAGGTATTAAATGAATATTTATAAACAACCCATATCTTCAAAGACATTCAGGATCAGTTCAGAAAGGGATCAAATAAAATGAATCAGTTTAAACATAAATGATGTTCAAAAGAAATGTTTTGACTAGTGAAGTCAATGCAGAATTGATTAAGCAGCTTGGTGTGTAGGGGTTGCAGCTTACTAGGTCTGGCTTCTGAGAAAATAAGATGTTTCTCATGTTACTAATCCTTCTGTTACATCAGTTTTACTCCAGTATGATGAAGTAGAGTTTTTTCCTTGTTTACAATGCTGTACTAAAACAAGACCGTGGCTTGAGCTGATCCTGTCCATATGTGCTATGCTCTGGAAATCTCTATTTAAAATGGGAACAAAGCAGTATACGCCTAATTTAGGGGTAGTGGGATCAAAGCAACCGTATTTATACTGTCTCACACAGCTATATTTAAGGTGAATTAAAACAAATCACATGACCAATTGCAGGATTTGACCTGGAGAATATAGAAGAATTAAAAAAAAAGTTAATGTAAATCAAGACTACCAGCTCTGAGATAGAAATATAGAATATGTGCCATTTTTTAAAGGCCATAAATGTGAGAAATTCAGGCAGACTGAAGACACTTTCTGGGAATGTATACACTGCTATGTCCTTAGAGAAGCATGATAGTAGGTGATTATAAGGTGAAAGGGGGGAACTGCTGGGGGGAAGGAAAGCTTTTTTCAAGAGAAGTATGTCTGAACTCAGGGGGAGGCTTATCTTTGTTGAGAAGGTAAACACAAAGCTAAAGGGAACTTTAAAAACTAGAAAGAGGTGTAAGGTTAAATTAAAAAAACACAAAAGCAAGCTGCAGTTTCAAACGGCAGTTTCAGCAGCTGCCAGTTATCAAATTTTCAACTAAATTCTAGTCTGGGCACATGAAGAAGATCCAGAAAGCAAAATGTGATCAGTAACAGATTTATGGATGCTGTAATTGGGCTGAAGAGAATGAATGAATGAATGGATCGTGACTCCTCTGACTCATCACAGTGCAAAGACATGGCCACACGTGGTCTTTGGCGTGTGAAAATAACCCTTCAGGTATTAGGTAACACTGGGTGTAGTCAGACAGAGTGGGAAACAAAGAGACTATGAGACAATAGATACTAACCAGGATGAGGATATAGTCCCAAGCCAGCAATCGCCTCCCCTTTCTAGATGTGTTCTTCTTCTGTTTCACTAGATGGTAAAGCAACTTTCCAAACAGTGCTGTACTCAGTGGTGAATACAAGTGACCAGCCCTGCCTTGCTGCGGGTATGCACTGTATGAATCGCACCCACTTGTCACTGCTGAACCTCACTAGGACACAAAGTACTCAGACTTAGCCTTTTTGTGGTTATTGAACAGATAAATTTATCCACTATTTTTATCTATTCATTTTACATCATTAATTTTAAGGAAGGGTTTCAAGCAGGATAATGAAATTATTCTTCTATTTCCTCCTATTGTTGATTCCAGGAAGCTCCTCTTAAGCATGAGTGGGCAGCTGGGCTAGTTTTTCAGAAGAGGGTGGCATTTAATATGAATGACCAATATGAACAAGCTCTTTGGAAAATGTGGTTACTTATTTTGCAGTTCTAAAAGTAAACACTTTTCAAAATCTGTCCTGATTGTAAATGTCAAAAACTTGTTAATGAATACAAGTGTTTTCTTTGTGGGGAGGAAGGAGGAACGCGGAAGGGTGTTTTCTATGTATATTCACAGGGCTGAATTTCACCCTAAAGAGCAAATAAGGATGGCTTTACTAAGTTTGATTGTTATTACTATATTTCTGATTCTTAATAGAGCAATATGCCTAGAAGAAATGGAAAACTAATTGGCTATATTTGATTGCTGTACCATCAATCATTTACCCACCCATCCATCCATCCATGCATTTAATGAGAGCCACTGAAATTTCCCTTGGAAGTAATAAACAAAAATATATCCTGCAATTAATTCAGGCATTGCAAGATGTCCACTTAATTTTGCTGGGTATACTAAATCAATTCTATGCTTCATTCAGTGCATTGCAAGGAGCTGTCTGGCAAGAACTTCATCTGTTATTAACTCGCAATGCAAATGAAGATAACGCTTTTATGCTTTGAATTGTCCTCTGCTGTTAAACCTGAAAGTCAATGGGCTAGTGGAATAGCTGATTCCTTTTAAAATACAATAGCTATATTCCATTTATCACATGCAATCAAAACCTAGTAAAAGCTCTGACTTCCAGCATTCTTTACTGTGTTTTACCTGTGTAAGAAAAACCTCCTGTCTCTGTTTCAGGCAAAATTCATTCTTTTATGTTATCTCCAAGAAATAGTACTGTTCTTCAGGTAATAATTTTTCTAGATACAAATTACATTAACATAGTTACCAAATTTAATTTTTATCTGTATAGATGACAACACTGCATTCATCAAAATCTGCCCTAAACATGGACTTTTTTCAGCCTCCTTTGGTTTCTTTTTAAGCTACATTTCCTGAGTTGGTAAAGGTGGTTTGGAATATTCTGGGGAGCAAGTTGTTGGTTTTTTTTTTTTTTTCATGGCACTTTGGATTCCATTTTTTTCACTTTTATCTAGATTCATTGTTGAATGACATCAGGTTTCATGTTAGGTCAATTCTTTTTGGCTTCAGACCTTTCAGCATAGCAATGAGGAGCAGATAAAGAAAATAAGGGGGAGGGAGATAATCACCTTCCACAAATAAGACATCTCAAGTTCATTGGAGAGTGAGTGACAATGCAATTAATGAAAAAAAAAAAAAAAATTGATTTCTCTGTGTCCCATAATGATTAAATTGAACGTTTCACCTGAGGTTTAAACATTAAAGCCCTGGCTCATCCCTGACTGATAAGCCTATGGTTGAGATCCGTTTCACTGTATCTCAGCTATACAAAATTTAGGCATGTAAGTCTAACTTAGTCAAAGGCTCCCTGTGTACAACATGGAGAGGTGTAGACAACTTATTTTAACTCTTATTTGAGCTAGGATGAACCATTTTCTGGAGATATTTATCTTCTGCATTAGCCATAGAAGTATTGGGTAATTTTCTACCCTGCATATCTCTGCAGGCTTCTGGTTCTTATTTTAAAGAGTCATCCATTATATAAAGTGATTCCACTCACTAGCCACAGAACTTGCTAGTGACTTACTGATGACACAAAAATACCTCCTGCTGCTCTCAGACGAGAATATCAGACCTGTTGAGTAGGTCACCCATTATAGCCCTGTCTCCCTTACCGCTTCACAGGTGCTTGTGCTCCCGACACTTCTCCAAGAGAGGATTTCTGGTATCTCCTGAGTGCAGAAGTACAAGGACTTAGTCCATAAAAGACCACGGATTTTTGCTACAGGCAAGATTGTTCATTCTTTTTTCAAGCAGCTAACCCTGGAATCTACAGTCCTACCTCAAGTGCTAAAACTCCTGTTTTGGGATCAGCTGAATGCTTCTCTAGACTCCATTAACTGTATTGACTTGGTTTGCATTGACCGAGTACTTCAATACCTCAGTCCCATGTAGAAAACCACCTGTAAGTATCTTGATCCTGGTGCTGAATCCACACTCCAAATGACTACTCACATACTTCAAATCAAAAGAAAGAATTGCTAAAAAAATGCTGTTTGCTTCCTACTTTGCTTTCCCATCACTACCATATCAGTCATCACTTCATAACTTTAAATCTTGTCAAAAGTCTTTTAGTATGGCAATTAGCTGACAGGAGAAAACCATAACAATTATACATTAAAAAAAAGTAACAGTTCATTATCAGTATTTATTACATATTAATGATCAATTGCATCAGTAAAAGACAAACTGGGCTTTGAATGCAATTTGAGACACAAAGACTGCTCCAGCTTACATGTCTAAAAGATAACTATTTAAGTTTGAACTCGTCAGTTGTAGACTCCCCTAACAATTAATGGAAGGGAACAAGTACTTCCAGAGGGCAGTTCATAATGTTGTGGTGGACAATATCTTTCTCCACGGACTAAAGGATGAACAGAGAATGTCTAGATATTTAACTTTTAAATGCCTAAAATTTGTTGAGATGAATTCTAACCAAAATGTCAATGCCACCTCTTTTTATAGAAATAGTACTTTTTACCCATTTAATTAGCGTGATATTGGAAAAGTGGTATGCTAAAAGTTGCTGAAGAAGTGCAATTTAATATATTCAGTATTAAAGCTGGGAAGGGAAATAGATATTAAAACATAGGAAAAACTGTTAACATAATTTTTTAAGTATCAAATTGGCATATGACTATGTATGTCTTCATATTTTATTTATGCTTTAAATGCAACTGAATCTGATGAAAGTGTACAACACCCCCTACTTAACTTATTTCATGTTAGATGATAAAGTTTCAAACCATCAGTAACAGACCATGACTCAGCCCAGATGACTCGTTTTCAGATCTGGTATACGGTAAAACCTAGGTTTTCTGGAAACTTATATGCAAGTAACTCTGCAAATTTGCCAGTGAACATGGTCTGTGTTTTGTGTTTGCAATACAACCTGAAAACAAGTGAATGTTACATGGTTTCTTGATGTGTATGTGTGTGCATATACATATACCTGGTACATATGTCTTCCACATCTCCACAAAGCATCAAGAAAACATACATGAGAGTCTTCCTATAGGTTGCAACATGGAGTGTAACGTCCTCTTCACCACAGTCTTTGACTGTGCTAAAATCAGTGGTCAAAGTGCCATCACCTTCATTGGAAATGGGATTTATTTCCACAGACTCAGGTTGTCACCGTTTCCAACAAGTTGTGTGTTATGGTTTCTACAGACCTATTCATGGGAGTATTATCTCATTCATAAATTTTGTCTGGATGGACAAAAAGAAACATGAAGCTTCACAGAGGGTTTTTTTGGAAGTTCAGCACACCACTCAGAGCAATCCCAATGAATGGCTTGTCTAGTGCTCTGAACAAATAAAGAATAGACAAATCTCCACAACTCTCAGACAAGTTAAATACAGGGCATGAAATTTTATGCCTAACTCTACATGCCAGACAAACTGCTTGTTGTGCACGTATTGCCTGTCTCTGCAGCATAAGTGCAACAGAAGTGGTGTGTGACAAAGATTCTAAATTCCAGGATTTTTGAGGTAGAAATATTGGAGTCCTATGTTGAAAGTGCAAAAATGAAGAGGAGATTAGGCATTTGTCGGGAAGGCACTCTAAGTCTGCCCAGTCTTGCTTTTGTGCACCAGGAATGCCATTCCCTTGGCATTCCTGGTGCTCAGCTCATCTGTGTTGCGGTGTTGGAAGCAGGGTCTTTTATCTTAGTGCTAGAAATAACAGCCTAGTTTTTTCTGCAGTCATAAAGTGGGAGTAATGTAAAATCACTGGAAATGTAGTGAAGAAACAATGATGAGTTGTCATCTGTATTTTTAAACATGACTGATTTTTTCCCTCCTCCAGAAAAATGGGATTGAAAATTAGTGGGTGTGGTTCAGTTGCCTAAATACAGGTGTGTACTACTATCTCAGATGCCATAAATTAACAGATGTGCTCCAAAAGTGCCTGGATCTTCCATAAGCCCTCTGTCATGTCTGTCAGCCCTTTCAGCATATTTTAGATACCCTGCAGTTTATCAGATGTCCATAGTTCCCTGTGTTTACAGAACTGACTATTATTGATGATGGAAAACAACATCACGCACACATAAAAAACAATCCCATCTTTTTGTTCAAGTTCTGTATATTTAACTGAAAGAGATAGAGCTGCTGAAATCTGTTGCCTGACCTAATATGCAAATAATCCCTTGGACGATGAAAGGCTATTGGGATTTCTCCCAGTGTGAATAGTTATACACAGCCTTCAAAAAGAGGTCCTGGCTATTAAATATGATCAAAAAGTTGTATGAGCAACTCAGAAAGGTTTTGTATTACCTTTAGGGAAAGTGGTGGAAAAGTAGGTCAACCAAGCAAATCAACCAGGGGAGAGAGGAAAATATAACTGTTATCAACATAGACAAGCTTTGGAGCTTGTTACAAGGTAGGTCAGTCAAGTCTTTGAAGTGTTTGAAATTGTTTATGTTTTTCAGTTTTTAAATAGACAGATGGAACATGCCTTATTTTCAGGAGGCATAAACCAGATCCTTTTGTTTTAATCTAGTTTACACCAGCTTTGACCTCCAGGACATGTGAAAGGTCTGGACATAGTAGATTTATGTGTGGGTAGCAGAGTGGTCCACTCAGCGGCAGACAGGACTGACTGGCAGGTGATTTGTTTCTCTTCCATTGACTTGCTGAGAGGGTTAGCTCCCAGGGCAGGCAAAACAGACAGCTGTGTGCTGCAGTAGGCAGAGGGAGGCAAGAAAAGAATAAGGCTTTCCTGTGTGTTTTGCCTCTAGGAGAGCCTTGGAAAAAGAGACAGTCTTGTGAGACTGCAAACAAGTGATATAGGGCAGCTATCGCCCTTTCCAAAAGTACTAGTCACCCTTTCTCCCTCAGCCATAACATATCTGCCATATCCCCCACTTATCGCCCAGTATGGACCCAGGATAGACCGAGGCTGTTATCTCTGGGCAGCGAAATTTAGGCTAAGATCTGCATCAGTTTTACCAGGGTTGGAGCTGGAAGTTGTGTTGCCTACACCAAGCCTTCTTCAGGTTGCTCAGCCTTTCTGCAAATCCAGCTATTTTTGCTCAGCAACTGAAACTTGTACTTGAGTGCCCAACTAGAGTAATCTGGGTTTTGACTTGGTCTTTCCACAATTGTAACATAAGGAGAGTCATACTCCCCAGTTTTATAAAGTGCTTTGAAATCTACAGAAGTCAGTTTTCCACAGGGCACAGAAATCTCAAATTAAGGGTTGAAATCCCAAACTCAGAATTTTTGGGGAGTTCTAGTACAATAATTTCCCATGAAACTTATCTATTTTAGTGAAAGTGCATTTTTTTTCCCCCAAGAAAGTGTATTTTGGCAGTTTTTCAGTGATCTCTGTTGCCTGAGAATGGGCTCAAAAATATGTGACCAAGTAATATCAAGTTTTTAGACCAATATTAACATTACAGTGCTGTAAGGAAGTGACAAAGAAACCAAATAAGCTGATGAAAGCCTGTGGTTAATACATTATCTGGATCTAACACTGTCAATCATTTGGACGGATATAAATTGTACTCACTGACATTTCCAAATGCTCATAGGGAACACTGCCCTTAAGGGTGCTCTGCCTAGTTTTTAAACAACTCATGTGTTTAGTGCTGCATATGCTGACAGCCCACCTGATCTGGCTTTTCCAGTTCCAAAGAAAAGACAGGACAAGGTCCTCAGCAACCAGCTCTCATTGACTCTGCCTTGAGCAGGGTTGACTTTTAGTTGGAGTGGATGATCTCCAGTGGTCCCTTCCAGCCTCAACTAGTCCTTGATTCTGTGAAAATCAGTATCACAACTATTTATGCTCTACGAAATTATGTTGTCTTCCTATGTAAATACAACTATTTTTTGACTGAAAGTAAGCCAAAAAATACAATGACCTCAGAAAGCACCATAATTCTTTTGCCAATAACTATCTTTAAAGACAGAAGGTGTTGATGAAGCAGGTGTCAGATCTGTAAAAGTTTATTTCATGTTTTTTTGAAGGTTACCAATGACATGGTAGGCATTAGGGCTTGTTTCTTGAATGATGATATTTCTATGTCATTTCCCCTTGTCCTTCTCCTGGTAAAAACTTTCAAGACTGCACCACTGGACAACTGTGTTTTCCAAAGCTGGGCTCATGGAATGAGGTGAAACCAGACATCATTAGGCATGTCCAAAACCAAAAGTTTTTGCTAGTTTACATTACCAACATTTGGGCATTTAATCAGTTGTCTTTAAAAGATCTTTTTTAATACTTGATTAGGTTGTATACATGCCTTCATGTTTGAAAGAGCCTGATTTCTCAATGAGGAACTCACCTTTTTTTTTTTTTTTTTTTAAAGGAGTCCTGCCTTTTAAAGCTATAGATGTGACCTAAAGGGAGACACAGAAAGTCCTATTTCCTTCTGACTATGTCAGCATTTTAGATGGACAATTTGCTCTGTAACTGACAGTTAATTTAAAAGCTTTTAGTTCCAAATATACTGTGGCCAACCAGTAATCAAGAAGTGCAAAAAAGCTGTTATGGAGAACAGATAAATGTGCAAGTGCTAAAAGTCAAAGAAAATACATTTCTTTGTAGCGGTTCCTGGGGAGACATTGCAGGTAGAACATCTGTTTCATTTACTGTGATTGAGTGCAAGGGCTGATGGACTGATTTAATGTAGTCCTTATTAACAACTTGCAGAGACCAGCAAACTTTGCAACCTTCTAACAGGAAAACATTTTGAAAATTCAGGAGAATACTAAAGGCAGCAAAAATGTCATCTGAAATAAATGGGAAGCTCCTCATTTAAAAAAAAAAAAAAAAGGAAATGTAAAAATCAGATTGTCATGTTTGTTTGAACTACAGAATCTTCAAGCTCCTAGGTTAGCTGAAAAACATCCAAATGAAGACTAGAGGAACACTTTTCAGGTATAAATGCAGAAAATGGAGTACAAGACAGAACCATAGAGACAACCTGACATGGTACATATCAGTCAAACTGAAAATTTTCAAAATAATTCCTTGTTGTTCAGCGTCATTGGAGCATTGCAATAATGCATTTCCCTCCTTTTTTTCTTTTCTCTTCCACTTCCCCTAACTATTCTGTCAGGAACAATAGCTCTAAATGCTGTTCTTCTCTGGTAGGAATTGCACAGCTTTCAGCCAAATATAGCCTCTGTTCACACAGCTTGAGCCTGCGGTCAGTTAACATGCTTTTACTCAATATTCCCTCATTGCTGGGTGGTCCTTGGATCATTTCAGCTCCTAGGTTCCCCAGTACAGTATTAAACCTTTAAAATCCTTCTCTCCTGAAAACGGAGGGGGTGCCCAATACTCGGTCATCCTGCTGCTTTTTAGCTTCACAGTAGCAGTAGTTACATTCCCCTCTTTGCAGCTTTTCTTGCAATTGTAATTCTGAGTGAGCAGCTGGGGAAGTTTGCTTGTTATAGGTTTCCATCAACTATCCTTATTTTAATAATGATCTGATTAGGAGTGCTCTGGAGATATCTTTCAGCAAATCAAACAGCGAATTATATAATATCACACCAGATATTTATCTACATTTTAATGGCCAGACTATTAAATAGCAAAGGCCTGTGCTTATAGTTTGAGCATGCTTTGCTCTACTGAGATAATGTTTACTTTTCTGGTAAGGGAAACAACTTGATCATATTGGTCATAACAGCCAGACTGATTGTGTGTTGGCAAAGTAGAATATCTGTGCAGAAATTTAAGAAGCAACAGGGAGCCAGACCCATGTCTCTTGTATGAGAACTGGTCTCTCTACCTGGTTCTGCCTCTCACTTGTGCAGGAACGAAAGTGATAGTGGCTAAAATGGGTTTCCAGGTTTTCTGAAATTCCCTGAGCAAGGGACCAAAATGATGCCTGAACACAAAGAATTCTGAAACGAGGCTTAAATAGTTAAAAAGGCCTTGTAAGAGTGAATAAACATGGGCACAGGGGTGAGTTTCACCTTATGCGAGCTTTTTGGTTTTTTGCCTTCAAGTCAGTGAAAGCTAAGAAAAAATGGAACAGTAGGCTTTAAAAAAAAAGTTTAATCATCCCAAGAAAAGTATAGGCAATGAAAGCTATCAGATTTCTTCTTTAGCTCATTTGGAAGAATTTATGTATGTTCTGAAATTACCTACATTTCAGTATGCAAGCAAATACAGATTGTGATAAAAAAATCTAGCAAATATTACATCGAATCTCCCATGTACTAAAATAAACATTAAATTTCTACCACCACGCTATCAGTCAGGTTAGTCTACAGATGTGGTATGTATGCCTGAAGGAATTACTATTGCTTCTCTGAGACTTTTCTTTATAAATCACTCACAGGAGAGAAGCTCAAGAAAATTAAGCAAGAAAGTAATCAGTGCCTTGCATGTGATTTTGGTAGAAATACATACAAGACTTATATTGATCTAATTTCTGTTTAAGTAAATGTATTTCTTTTAAGTGGGATGACTATGCAAGTTAAAAGCAGGACCACAATGACAGATGCTTTACTGGAGAATCACCTCAAAAGAAACTTATCTGAGCTATAGCTGGTTTAGAATCTTTCATAGTTAAGTGTCAGCTTCCCCATGTGCCAGGGTGAACCTATGGGTTTGGCACTATATCATCACCACTTTTTCCCATCTTTTCTGTTTAGGAACAACAGCTCTGAATGCCACAGGCTGTATCTTAATTTTTTTTTTTTTTTTAAGTTTATGATTTCTAATAGAAGCACTCCTTGTACTCTTTCAACAATATAATACAGTTTGCTTTTGTTGTGCTTCAGTCCAGTGCTGAGAGCTTCCTGTACAGAGACGTATACACATGGTTAAGGCAAAATAGTTTACAGTCAAATACACAGATGGTTTACAGTCAAATACACAGCAAGGGGACAACATCTGCATCTCATGGTTCAAAGCTGCTCTACAAACAAATTAAATTAGGTCTGGGATGAAGGGCAGTATTTAAAACATACTATTATTTCAGAAGTCATGTCAGATTACTAGACTAACAGATTTAAGAAAGTTTAATTTCTGTAGGAAATAGAAGACAAGGGAATGATGTGGCCAGTACCTCACAAGCCACACCTAATTCCCTTCTATATAGCTGGAAGGGTAAGAAACACATTTGTGTCAAAAGTCTGTTACAAGGTTCAGGCTGACACTCTTCTTTATTACAAAATTTCTCAGTAACTCTATTTGTCCTCCAGTCCTATCCTGTCCCCATTTTTGCAGTTCTATGCCAATATGCTAGTAATTACACCATCCCTTTTCGTGTAGCTCATCACATACAATGGACAATTTTCTCTGTAATGAGTGTAAATATGGTTCTTTTAATATAAATTAGAGAAATATAATAATATGGACACATTAAGGTTCTATTAGCAATAAATGTTTTCCTTCTCTGTTGGCAGACGATATATTCCCCTGCTCCCAAATGAATATTTATAGTGTGCACAAATTGGAAAAAACAGCTTAGAAAAGAAAATGTTTTTGTTTTGCTCTCTAAACCTTTTCAGTTCTAACAGTCTCAGGAAACATTCATTGCATTTTTAGACAATCTTATAACTGCACATGGTGGAAATAAATTAGTACTTTATACCTTTTCAGGAATCATCCAATGGATGCAAAAAAAACAAACAACAAAAAAAAAACAACCAAAAAACCCCACCAAAACCACCACAAACCCAAGAAAAAGGTAGAAAACTAAATAAGGATGTGAATATTAATCATTCAACAGCTGAAAGACAGATCTGTCTGCAGATACCCAACTTCTCAGCTGCTATAAATCAACAGAGACCTGTCAGAGCTGTGTTGATTTATGTCAGCTGGGGATTCAGCTTCATGTTGCTCCTAAAGTAGGAGACAAGATGTCTGTTCAAGTCTGCTCATATCACTAATGGAGGTATTTTAAAGAACAAGAGGACAATCAAGCATCAATTCCCATTTACACTCAATGGCAATTTAATATCCAATCCCCATTAACAGCTTTGAGAAATCTCTGTGCAAAGTTATTACTTTACATTACGATATTTATGTGTTCCTGAGGATAGATATCTTTCCTGGAATGTGTGTCCAGTTAAACAATCTTCAGATTTTTGTTGGGAAAAATAATTTCTAATTACATGTGTAATAAACCACTGCCTTTAAATACTTTCTGGGTTTGTTTTTTGTTTTTTGTTTTTCTTTCCCCCTTAATTTAGCCAATGAAACATAAAGGAAGAAGTTTCATGGTTTTGTTTGGACAGTGGCAGCAAGTTTAGTAACTGAACTATAAGAACAATGATGGGAGTGAGAAATTCATCATCATGTTAATTTGATACAACCCAGTAAGACTGCAGTGAAATACATCATTCCTAACTGTCAATTAGTCTTCCACATAAGCAACAAGGTAACATGGAAACATCTGCCAAGAAAACAAAATAATTTTACATTATGAAAAAATGTTAATATGAACTAGAAAAAGTGGCTGAGAAAATAGCTGTTATTCCCATTTATTCATATGCTCAATTGTTTTCTCTTAATAACCAATAGGTAGCCATATATGTGAGCCCTGATGATGCATGAGTAGTCTGTGCTTTAAGGCACAAAGATGAATACACCTCTGGAGGAAGCAGTCCCCCTTCAAAGATTTGCCCTGTGCTCAGGAGAATACATTTCCACCAGGCAATTGGATAGCCTTTCATTTGGATTGTAATCCTTTCAATTGGATTGTAACCTTTCATCCATAAACGATTATGGATTGGGAGCAAATCCAAGGAAGTCAGTGAAACTGTTCCATAACGAAACAGCAAAATCTTAGCTTAGACAATTTTGGTAGCCTTTGGCTGGCAGGGAGAAGTAGACATAGCGAATGTGAAGAAAACAAATTGATCATGTCTGCAGAAATTGTGTGAGGCAACCAGATATGATTGGGTAATGTGAAAGTTGTGGTGAAGGCCAATATTGGGAGGAAGACCTCTAGGTCTCTAGTTCAACTTTCTTTTCTAATCAGGACTAACATCTAAGCTAGGGCAGGTTTATTAGGACCTTGTCCAGTCAAGTTCTTAAAACCTTCAATGACAGAGATGGACCCACCTCTCTGGGCACATGTTCTTGTATTTTTGCAGCAGCACAGTGAAGAAATTTTCTTTTTATCTAGCCAGAATGTTCCTTTTTGCAACTTTTACCCGTCACCTCCTTTCACACCACATATCTGAGAAGAGCCTGCCTTTGTTGTCATGAGGGCACAGTGTTGGCTCGGATACAACCTGCTGTCCACCCTGACCCCAGGTGGTTTTCTTCAGAGCTGTGTCACCTGGCCTGCCATTCCCCAAGCTGTACCGACTCACGGATTTGTGTCATCTTGGGTGTGGGATTTAATATTTGTCTTGGTTTTATATATATTTATTTAATTATAATGGGAAGAGATTACTTATTTAACCCATTTTTTCTTGTAATATATATGACGTGCTAAGTTCCAGACAAATTGTCCAGCAGAACTTTGTAACAAAGTAATGTAATAATCAGGAGAGGAAGAATGCACTTGCTGAGTTTTTATTGCGATATGTGTGTCAAGAGCTGAATTAGAACACAGACTTGAACTTTAGTCTTTCATGGGCTGGCATTGCAATTATAGACAATATTACAGTAACAGAGTTGCAGGCTGAAAGACTTTTTTGGGACAAGTATTTTCTGTTTGTCCAGCTGCTAGAGCAGTGTGACTCCAAGGGTACTAGACCAATGCAAGTAAATACATGGTTATTTTTATTGTTGATGATATTGGTGTTGTATCACTGAAAGAAGGAAAAAGCTGCTGCCACTCATTCCATCTGCTAAAAGCTATTTGTTTTGTCATAACTTAGATCAAGGTGGTGAGCTTACTGAAGCTAGGAGAATTTTTCTTTGTGTCTGGTATGAAACGTCCTACAAGTACTTTAAATTGATGCATCTCAGTATAGAAAAAGGCACCGAAGAAAGGGATTCCCATCATCTTGGAAATTTATTTTCCTATCCTCTTCTTCCCCAAAATAAGATTGAAAAGTCAAATGTCATTTTCTAATAACAATGTATTTTTAGTCCTTATGCTATCTGGAATATGATGTCAAGACTTCCATTTACTTCAGTGGTATGAGAACTTTTCTTTCTTATAATGTTTCTTGATATTACTCAGAAGAATTTCTCACTATATGCATATTGGTATAAAGCCAATGAAATAACCAATCATAGAGTCCATGTATATGATGTTTCATATACTGAATTTGATTCAACAGTAAATTACTCAATTTAATTTAGCAGTTAAAATCCTAACATTAACTAGATATACTTACCCAAATCTCCTTCTAAATTTTTTAATTAACTTTGGTTTTTTTGATAGCTCTGTAGACTTTGTGGCTTACTTTTTCCAAACTGAAATTTATGATATTGTTTTAAGATATAGATCAATGCTTAATACTTTTAAAAAATCCACCATAGTATTTGATTTTACTTTATTTCTTAAGCAAATTTTGAAAATCTTATTGTTAATGATATTTTACTGATTTGTACTTGCTGTTTTTAACTTGGTTCATTCCCCTTTCCCTTCCTTTTAGCTCTAGAGACTAAAAAGCTCCGGGGATTTGCATGAATTTGCTATTGTTGTACATGGTATAACTCTAAAATATTTCTGTACTATTCAAAGGTAAATAAATCAGTTGTGTAAAATGAATAAAAGCTATGAAACATCCAGATGGAGCTTTCTAACCATCAAAAAGGTAATCAGCATTTTGCTTAGCAACAAAACTTTAATTATGCTAGTTAATCTTGGAGGTGGAAAAAGAAGTGGAAGATCTGATGCTTAACTAAAATTGATTGACTCTGTAAAATGTCCTTGAATAAAAGGACAGAAATAATCTGATCTTTGGAAACTATTACACAAAAAACTTATACTTAAAATGATTTTGTCATCTTGAAGGTGTTTGATTGATCACTTGTAAGTATGTTGTCAGCAAGGTGTTACAATTTTCTAATAGTTTTGATAGCTGTCTTTTGAAAGGAAATAATTTTTGGGGAGGGAATAGTAAAGTTGCTGCTACTTCAGCTGAAGGAAAGGCATGATTTCCAATAAACATACAAAACAACAATATGGTGAAAACATCAAGCTGTTAACCAACCACCCTTACTAGTAAAATTAGTTTTCCTAGAAATATCTAGACTGACCTCGTGATAACCATGACTGCCAGAACTGTATTGGAAATAATCAGACCAAATATAAACCAATGGAGTCATCTATTGTCCTGCTAGAACTAGTGGGAACAAAGAGGCACCTTCAGAGAACAAGTCATCTCATCTCCAAAAGATGTTTTACATAGGTCGGCTGATCACCTGTCCATGTGCCTTCTTTATGTACATATGATGGAAGGAGGAAGGAGAATCATCTGACAAAATATAGATATCTACATTGGTATTAAAACACTACGATTTATCACAATCTGAAATATCTTAGAGGAATCTCTACTTAACAATGTCTATTTACTTCCACTGACTTCATGAACTTTGTTTGACTCTACAGCTCATCTGTAGAGACCTCAGGGTGGGTGAGATTTTTCACAGCCTTGGTGTTTCAGGTGTGGTCAACCCAGTTGCTAGTTTGATCAGATTGGGCTAGAGCTTCTAATACAAAAAGAGAATGACAAATTTTATTGCAGTCTTTGGAGTTCATATGAGAACAACTGGCATAAGCATAGTAAAAAAAAAAAAAAAAATCAAGTTAGTACATTAAATCATCTTCTGAAATTGATTCCGCAGAATTTGATGGAATGAAAACCATGAAAAGCTTCTGTCGTTATGTATGATGACATGCTAATGTGATTCTTTTTCATGTTCCCTGTTGTTTCCATGGGAAAAAAAACCCCGTATATAAATTTCTAGAAATATTTGAGTTATGAAAGCTCAGAAATTTCCTAGTGACATTGAGGCCTCTTTTACAGTCAAAAAAACAGAGTAACACTGTAGTGGAAAAGTTCAAACTTAATGGAAGCATTGAATGTAAAATAAGTAATATCTGTGACAGCTTGTTGCATTGCTGAAGTCCTGAAAAGAGCTGGAAAAAGGTATCACTGGAAAGAGTGAAGAAGTATTGCACTAATCTGAAATTTGTTAAAATCAATTTCAGCACCTTACTCTAGAGACACTTTATAAAGAATGAGGTGTTACAGTTTCAGCATGAGGACTTCCTTGTGATAAGCCTGTATTCAAATCCATACTCTATATGTGCACAATGTGCTATTAAGAGTCCTTGTCCCTGAATGACCAGAGGGGAGAAACAGTTGACTCCTACCAACGTTATGCTGAACATCCAGAAGTTAAGAAAACTTGCCAGTTTAATTTTAAAAAAAACTGATTCCTTTGCATTTGATTGAAAGAACCTGTATGATACCAAGATCATCTTCAACTACACCATCTGGTAGCAGCTCATAATCTTACGGTAGCTAAGTGTGATGAAAGCCAATTTAACAATTAATGCAGATGTCTCTTTAGGGGGTTCATTGTATAGCTCTCTGATGCTATCCACCAGCAAGATTATGCTGCAAAAGTCTCTTTTGGCCAGATTTTTATTCCATTCTTATGAATCTTGAATGAGGACCTGCACAAATGATAGAAGATCTGCATGTTAGCAGTAAAGTCATGTTAGGGGTGAATCATAGCCTCCCTTCTTCTGTCTAAGAAAAATAATCATATTTTTTCCATCCCTTGCTGAACTTTAACAGTCTGCCAGGTGGCAACCACCATTTCAGTGACATATGCTTGAAAGGCAAAATGTCTATCCAGTCATCCTGAGACAATTGCCCTCACAAATGTGATTCCAGTGATAACTATACTGGATTTGGAGCCGTACAGCAAAATTAAACTCATGGTCTCAGAGGCTTTTAAAAACTTCTTGGCCTGACAATAGAATCACTCTGTGCCAGCAAATGTTTTCTTTTTCTATTTTTTTCTCTCCTCTGAAGTGTCCCCAAAGTAGATGGGGCATTGTTTCTTCTTTTTTAAAGATGCAGTTGGTAGCATAGTGAGCAAAGATGCAGACATCCGGACGAGCTCTGAGCCAAAATTCTTGATGTCTTTTCTAACACACTGCTTGTCCTTCACATCTGCTGGAGGGTAAAAAGTAAGAAAATAGCAAATCAAAGCAATACCCCTGCACACACACGCTCATGAAATCTTTTATCTACAGGACTTACTGTTGCTGTCGACCTTTATAGGCCTGAACCAAGGCAGTGAAAAAAGTCTCCTGGATTTATCTGTGGTTACATTTAGACACGATGCATCTCTCCCTTCCAAACTTCTCTCATAACACCCAAAGGATGAGCTGGATAGACTTAATAAATACATGTGGCAAGTAAAAGTACGACAGGGACCGTGCCTTGCTTCATCGTCTTCAGTCAGTGGGTAGCCCCTACATAGCCGTAGCCAAGAGTGGCCTTGCAAAACAAGCTTGGGATGGGAAGCTCTTGGAATCTGTGCTGTCAAATTTACTGCAGTTGCAATATAGTCTATCTATGTGTACAAATGGCATTTGGTCCTTCAGTATTTATGTTGTGGTTTCAAGCATTGAGTGCTCATGCCTTGTGACAGAATTTTTTTCCCCCTTGAAATCTCTCTGTATGGGTCCATGGTGCTGCAGTCACCACAGGTTTCAACTTTCCCTTGGATTAATGTTTTGCTTAGCTCTAGCAAAGGCAAGTTCAAAGGCTAGAAACTGTCCCCTAGTCTGTTACAAGATTACCAAATGAAATGTCATGTTCCTCATTCAAAAAAAAAACATAAAGGAAAGA
>VZTQ01008427.1:34131-74792 GCA_013400755.1 Pelecanoides urinatrix | reverse complement strand
GGGGGGGGAGGGGAGGGCAGGAGCAGGCGGGGCGCCCCGCGCAGCCCCGCGGTGTTTCCGCGGCGGGCGGGGCCGAGTGCTGCGCGCCCCGTCCGGCTGCGGCACCGCTCCCCAGCGCGGCGGGGCTCGGCTCGGCTCGCCTCCCCGTTTATACAGAACAGGATCATTTACATAAAGTCCTTAAGGCAAATAACTGTTGGGGCTCTAATTTATATCTGATCGAAAATTAGCCGTCATTATGCGCTCCATTAGCAGCGTCTTTAATGTGCTTCTAAGCACCATTTGTCAAGCGGCTTGTTAATATCCTTCAAGTCTTTAAAGTTGAGAGCTCATTAAAGAGTGCGCTCTGTTATTGATGTAATTTAGATGAGTTTGGAAGAGCAAGTGCGCCGCGGACAACCTGGAGCAGCGGGGAGCGGCTGGGGCTCCCCCCGGGGCTGCGGGAGCGGCACCCCGGCGCGACGGCCCCTCACCGTGGCGCCGGGCCCTGGCCCGGGGCTCGCCTCCGTGCTCGGGCTGGGGCGCGGGGGATGCCCCGGCAGCGGGGGGCCGGGGGGGACCTCTTTTGGCTGAAGCGGAGTAAACCCGCTTAATGATGTGCAGACACGATTCCGCCGTCTCTCCCCCACTCCATCGGAAGAGCATAAAGGCCAATAAATTACCTCCGCTGCTTATCTGAAAATCCATCTATTCTGTCGGTTTTTTTTCCTCCGCTGGTGCAGATCGCGTTGGCGCAACACGACGAAGCCGCCCCATGAGGGCGGGCTGCCGGGGAGGCCCCCCGCCCCCCCCGCCCCGGGGCTCCCTCGGCCCTGCGCGGCGACGGGTCCCGGCCGTCTCCGGAGACCCGCTCCGGTCCTCCCCGCCCGAAATGCCGCTGCTGCAGGCCAGGCGGGGAGGGGGGAGTCCCGGCTGAGCTGTGCGTGCCCCCCTCCCGCGGGCGGTGCGGAGCGGAGCGCGGCGGGGGCTGGCGGGGAGGGTCCTCCCCTGCGCCGCCGTCCCCGGGCTTCCCCCGGGCGAAAGCAATAAAGCGGGTAATTAGACTGCTAAAGACGGATGTAAATAACGGGGAGGAGGTGGCGGTGACAGCCGTGCGGCGGAGCCGGCGCCCCCCGGGCAAGGGACACAGAATCCCGCAGTGCCCGCCCCGAGGCCCCGGGGAGGGACGCCCGCTGCCCCGGCGGCACTCGGGCCGCGGTGGGGAGGGCACCGGCAATCCCCCCTGCAGGAGGGGATTCTCACCACGCATTAGAAAGGCCCCTTTGCCCCCGGAACCCCCCCAAGAGCGTACGGGTGAGGGGCCAGGGTGGGAGGGGGGTGGGGGGTGCAGGTGTCAGCAGCCTTTCAAACCCCGCTGCAGCCCGGCAAACCCCGGCACAAACGCCCCCGCAGAGGCTCTAACCGGCGTTCTGAACTGACCTGTGTCAAAGGGGTATTTACCTCACCACGCGGTCCCAGCGACACACTGACACCCGTGGGAACATTCACCTCCCCTCCAGCCAGGAGTGCGGTGTATAAGCAGCCGCACGGCCGCATCCAGCCCTCTCCTCCTGGGCAGCGAGCCTGGGGTGGGGGGGCCCATCTGTGCAGGGTGGGGTGCGCACAGCCCTGGCCCCCTCACGTGAGAAGTGCTGGACACATCTGCTGCAGGTTGCAGGGTCATCGCCAGCAACGTGAGCCCCAGCAACAACTGCCGCTATACTGGTCCCAGATGCTCTCTGCGCAGAGGAAGAGGAAAATACCTTCAGGACGGCGAGTGAAAGCATCACCCCAGGTAAGCAAAGAGGCACAAAGAGCCACCAGAAGGCCTGAGGATGGCGCGTTGGATCGCATTTGCAGATGTGCTCATAGTTAATGCCACCAGGAACATACAGGACATGTAGCACAGTGGTATGTCGCTGTGCACATGGCTGGCATGTGTTTTCCTTGTCCATTTGCACATGGCATTTGGGGATCGAGTCCTCTCAGGGTGCGTGTGGGTGCATGTGCGTGGCCTGCTGAATTTGAGAAGGGCTCATTGCATGGTGGAAAGCCCTTTCTTACCCATCTGCTCACTTGAAACCCTCGTAGCTTTTCTCTTGCCTGTGGCACATTATTTTGGAGGTAAAGCTGTGGAAGTGGGTGGGATAAACTTAATACTGATAACATACAGTTTTTTGGGGGGCATTTTACTTTGTCTGTATTTAACAAAGCCATTAAAAACCATTGTGTCAAACATAGCTGGGCAAGTCAGCCCATGCCAGATGGGGAGGGAAAGCCATGGAAAAGTCTCATGTTACAACGATGACAACATTTTATTGCAGCAGTGGTTACAGCTTTTAAGCAAGTGAAAAGCAGCTCAGTTTCTTGCCTTATTTCATGGGCAGAAACGGTGGGTGTGCAGCAGTGAACGAGCTGTGTACAGGTCCCATCTCCACCCTGGTAATGGCTGCGACTCTTGTGGGGGGGCTTCTGGCAGCGACATGCGTGGCAGCGCCCACCGGGCAGCAACATGAAGCCCAACGGGCCAAAGAAGGATTCGATGAGGAGGGCTTGTGCAAACCTTAACGTAATAAAAGCCTCCATCCCACACGGCCCCACAAACACACACACACTCACACACTTACACACTTACACATGACAGAGGCTATGCAAAAAAAAAAAAGCAAAAGATGTCACCTTTTGAAATTGTTTTTATATTCTGAGTTGTAAAATTTCTTTCCTTATTGCTCTTAATTTCAGAAATACACATTCTTTAAGAATACATTCTTAAAATGCAGCATCTTTAAAAATGACTGTGAATGGACATGCTTGGTGCCTTGAGACATAACTCTCCCAAGTTTCTTGGACTTAAGTCCCTTACGTGAAGATGCCCACAAACCTTTCCTACTGGCCCTTCCTCACAGAGAAGGGGCATCGCCGTGGTGGAGGCCCAGCTAGGATCCCCTTGCTGATCGATGCAGCTCACCCACGATGGCAGGGGCGGCTGCCTGCTCCCCGTTACCCTCCCACCTGATTTGAGCAAGTTAAGCTCTTTGTTTCAGCTTCCATCAATAGGCAGCGGGCTGGGGGTGGTGGATGGGCGACGTGTCCAGTCTCTGTCTCTCTACCCAGTTAATCCCTGTCTGCTCAGGAAGGCTGGGGAAACACCTCCCACGGGCGGTCTTGTCTGGAGAGGGGTGACAGCTGACATAGCCCAGGCTGTGTGATTGCTGCCGGCTCTGCTGAGGACACTGTTCAGACCCAGTGCTGGGGCTTGTGGCAACACCTGAGCTACAAGCAGAGTATCGCCATCTTCCCAGTATAGTCAAGGAGACGGGATCCTGGGAGGCCCTCCAGTGCAGCCCCCCCAGGCTAGCGTCGCAGGTCAGCACCTCCTGGCTGTGCCTACAGCAGGCAACGAAGCAGGACGGGGGCACCAGCCTGGCCACAGACGGCTCTGCCTCCGCCGTGCTGGCCAGGGCCAATAAACACCCTCCCAGGCAATGCTTGGCCATGGGCTGGGGACAGTGTCTGCTCCAAACAGGCGGTTCGGTTGTGCCCGCACCGTTTTGGGGAGGGAGGGGAAGAGAGGAGGGGAATTAGCAGTCATGCTGTGCCGCTTGGCCCTAGGGCTGGAGAATGGTTCTCAGCTGGTTCTGCAGACTGGCAGGGAGGCAGCCACCAGAGACCACCCACCACTTACCTAAAGCTTTTTCTCTTCCATAAAACCTCTTCCCCGCTGGGGAGGTTGGGCTGTGTTTGGCTTGGATATGAAAGCCAACGCCTCTCCCCTCAACCTACTGAGCAGTTTTGTCCCCCTGAGTTAGCCAGCATTACTTTTAACTCATTGAATAGTCTGGATTAGAGCCAGCCGGCCGATGGGCTCTCGCCCAGACGCATGTTTGCGAGTCAATGGCACCAAGACTTGGTGAGGTCCTTTGGACGAGCCCAGCGCAGCCCTGTGTGCCCCGGCACGCATGCCGATGAGCGGAGACGGGGCAGGCACGGGCTGGAGCCAAGCGGCCGCTCTCCTGGGCAGCCCATGGGGATGGTGTACCAGGCAGCCCCGGGAAGATGGAGAGGGTTTTACTTTTTTAGACAGCTGTTAAAATGTTTTCATTTAATCAGCCACGGTATGTACGCCTCAGTTAAACAGCTGGCATCCGAGCTGATACGCAGGGATGTGTAATTTTGATTCCTACCTTTCTGTTTCAAAGCTGTCTCGTTTTGAGCACTTTGATCCAAAGACAAAACTTATTGTGGCATATTTATGTATATGACATTTTCGTTCGTGCCTTTATTTATTTATTTTTGCAAAACACATCACTTATAAGGTTTCTAGCACCAAGGCGGTGGTGCTCTGTGAAGGAAAACACACCGTCCAAACTCCAGCGCTTGCGTATGCTGCAATAGTCCCGTTTTATACATGTCGCAGGCTCCAATTGCAAGAGCAGTGGCAACATTAGGAGAAATTTCTTTACTGAAAGAGTGGTCAGGCCTTGGAACAGGCTGCCCAGGGAAGGGGTGGAGTCCCCATCCCTGGAGGGATTTAAAAGACGTGTAGATGAGGCGCTTAGGGCCATGGTTTAGTGGGCGTGGGGGTGTTGGGTTGATGGGTGGACTCGATGATCTTAGAGGTCTTTTCCAACCTTAGCGATTCTATGATTCTATGATTCTAATGGGTGGAAAAGAGCACGCAGAAGGGGAAAACCATGCTGGGGGTGAGTGTATTTAACACTGTGTCCCAAAAGACTGGCTGTTTTTTTTTTTTTTTAAAGGATTTTTTTTTTTTTTCTGGAGTTTTACAATTCTTTCTGGGTCTTTGTGGCAATTCAGTGCTTTTGCCCCCCCCGCTGGTAGTATCAGAGTGCCTCATGGTATTTAGCATCCTGATCCCCACAACATCTCCAGGAGGCAGGGATGTGCTGCTACCCCACCTTACAGCAGAGGAAAACAGAGAAGTTTGGGATGGATGAGGAACTGTGAAGAAGTCTCCCAAGTCCTAGGAGCGCGCTCAGACCAGGGGACCAACCCTGCCCCATCTGACAGCATCTCCAAAAAGCTGAACCAGTGATGTCCTTGAATATCTTACTCCCAGGACACTGGGAGTATGACATGCCCAAGGAAACACCCATTCACCTCAAAATACAGCAAGAAGTGGTTTATTTCCTCAGCAGCAGCACAGCCATTGTTTTTAAAGCTTGGCCTCAGGGGTACCGCAGTGGGCAGGCAGAGTGGCAGTGGAACGTCAAAAGCCGATTTCCCTTGGATTTGGGTCTTTTGGTTTGTTTCTCTGGTGTCAAATAAGGCACAAACTCTGATGCTTTTTCTGAGGATGGAGCATTAATAAAACCTCTTGCCTGGGGCAGGCTTTCTGGTACATGTGTGATTTTCTGCCTTTTCCCTTGTGTGGGACACACATGGGGTCTGTCCCCTCTGTCAGCTGCTTCGCTGTGCAAAACCTGCGGGGATATATTCACAGTTAAGCCCTTTCCCTATCTGTTCCATTGGTTTGAAGTGGGCTTAAAACAGTTTTAAAACCAGTTTGAGGCCAGGGGAGGCACAGACAGAGGTACAAACAGACAGGGACAGCCATGCGGAGTGTGGTCTCCCAGGCTTTCCCGAGGAAGCCGGGCTCCCAGCTCTGACTGAGCCACCTGAAGAAGAGACGCTGCTCGGGTGAACATTTCAACACCCGGGGTACCTCCTTCACCCTTTCCTGCCCCTCAGACCGCTTCTGTTGCAAGGGTCCTCAGCCTCCCGAGGCAGCAGCAGCCTGAATGCAGCTCTGCTGTCTGAGGCCGGCTTTAATTAAGCGGGTCCTCCTGCACACGGACACGTGCGAACACAAACAGCCCCATTTTCCACGCGGAAATGGACGCTTCATTTCTGCAGGAACATTTTGAACATCCTCACCAATAGGTTTAGGAGATCTTGGACTTCACATTGAGAGAGCTCTGACTGATGTTAAGATTTAACTGAGAAAACTTAAAAGGTTAAATTGAAAGAAAGTTATTCCTTTAAAAGCAACAGAGGCATTGCCAGGGCTATTCAGTTCTTTGGAAAAGACTTTTTAATTCATACGCCTCCAAACCCTGAATCCCTGGGAAGGAAGCGCTGACACCAACTCTGCCTTCACCCCTCCAGATCCCTTCCTTCCCTCCTTTGCCCTTCCAGATACGCCTACGGGTGGTTGTGAGCGAGTTTTCTCGCCCCGAAGAGATCAGCAGCTGACCTGGCTGCCAGTGCCGGGCTGCTCCCTTAGGTTTTGTGCCGGATTTCACCCAGTGCGATCTCAGCTGGGTGTGGACAGGACAGGACTGTCCTCAGTCGAGTAAACAAAAAACAGAAGCTGTTTACCACGTAATGGTACCCTGCACATCTGAAGGAGGAAAAACACCTGCAAATACAAGAAAAAGGACCAATATAACAACTCATGTGGTTCATTTTCGGTCCAGGCTTTCTAGGAAGAAGATGCTGCTCCACCTTTCCTCTCATTTCAAAATTACAAGCCTATCCTTGATCTGGGAAAGCCCTGTGCTCAAATTAAGGCCAAATATGGATGGACCAACGTCTCAGAACACGTGTAGTTCTTTATTTTGAGATACCTGTAGGCATTTTTGGCTGGCATTTCATCACACCTCAGTCTTCTTTCTACTGAGGCAGAATCACTCTCATACACCGTAAAACAACGTTGCTACCTTACACTCTCGGCAGTAAGCTGTAACTAAAATGCACACATGCAGCCCCATCTTTTTTGTGTCAAATCCCTCTGCCACGCCAGCTGTGTTACAGTGTCACGTGTGTTAGTCTCTGGATTGCCCCGCTGACACCCCCCGGTTGGAAGTACTCCGCTTTTCTGAAGCTGAAAATACTGCTGGAGTACAAAACTGCCAGAAGAATATCAATTGCATTTACAAATCTAAACTAAATACGCAGGATTGTGGCCTTTTCAATAGTACATTTCTGTGGCAAGTTTTTCTGTTGTGGCTTGTTCAGTCATGTTGGGACAATTTGTTAAATAATATAGAGGCACTTCATCATGGAACAACATTTGAGGTGATTTACAGTGCGGTCTTTTAGCAGCACACCTGTAAATTGCTATAAATAATGCTAACCCCTATTAAGGAGACATCAGGGTGCTTCCAAGCTGAGAGAATTAATGGGGAGGCAGTTGTGGATGATACTGGGTAAAAGCGCTGACGGGTTTACAACCGGTCGGGTTGCTCTGATACACAGATCCGCTGGCATGCCCCACAGCCAGGCCTGAGGACGAGGGTCCGAGTTTCTGAGGGGCAGATTTTGGCGGGCATTTAGCAGCAGGCTGGGGTACAGAGATCAGCGACATTCTGGGCTTCAGTACCTTCGTTTTTCTTGAGGGTGTAACGTAGCTTTTACATATCAGTTTTTTGCAGCAAAGTTTAATTAGAAATAGGTCATTATCTTTACTTCTCACCTGTATCAAGTCTTCATTCGGCAGGCATCCAAGGTTAACGATGCAGGAAGGCTACGAAGCAAAGTAGACAGGCCAAAATCCCAGGCTATAGTAATACAGAGCAAATCCTCTGCTTTCAAAGGTTGCTGACACCTGAAAACTGGGGAAAACCGCTGTGAAGTCACGAATAAACAGATAAACAGAACTTGCCTACGTCCCGTATGCACAAAGCCAAGGAGTTTACTCACTTCTCGGCAGTACAGGACAGTTTCATTTTTTCTAGGAATGTAAACAACCACACGATCATTTTGGAGACATGACTTACCTTTGGTTAGTAAGTGCTTTCAGACAATCAGAGGAAAAAGATGGTGGTTCCTTGTAAAGAAGGAACTGCGCACGCCAACTTTTTGGCAGGTGATGTGAGGGGTGGGTGAAGGAGCTTCTGCAGAACCCAATGTTAATCAAAATTGTGAAGACAGAGGGGAGACTTTGAATGAAGAGGAAGAAGGAAACAAATAAGTACAAGGAAAAGTGGGGAAGAAAGTGCAAATGGGAAAGGAATACAGCAGGCACAAAAATCTCTGTTTTACTGTAATTTGTGTTTGGGTCTCAACCCAAAGCCTTTCTGCTGGGGGGTGAGATTCTGGCTTAGTTCTGGGGTG
Organism: Pelecanoides urinatrix; assembly: GCA_013400755.1. Classification (NCBI taxonomy): domain Eukaryota; kingdom Metazoa; phylum Chordata; class Aves; order Procellariiformes; family Procellariidae; genus Pelecanoides; species Pelecanoides urinatrix. The sequence continues at coordinate 66,734 of VZTQ01008427.1, read as the reverse complement.
AACACCCATCTACCTGATCAACCAATTTTTTTTTTTTTTTTTTTGATGCTGCAACGCTGCATGTGGAAAAAGGTGAGGAAAAGAGGATCAAGCTCCTAACCAAGGAACCAGTCATGGCAAAACAGATAAAATCCTGGAAAGTACTTTCCCCCAAATGGGTGATCATTATGCAGGGATGCAAAAGAACAGCTAAAGATGGCAGGACCACTTTAAACTATGAAATAAACTTTTTCAGCTCATAGAACCATTATGAACACTTGTGTTTCAAAGGTTTTGAAGATGATTTACAGGTAGAAATTCAAAAGGGCTGAGTACAACCATCAGGAAGCAATGTGTGAAGCCACATAATTCAGGGCTACCACATGCAGATTTTTCCTTCAGCTTGCGATATTTATGGAGGCGTCGAAGCTTTTGCTTCAGAAGTCAAGTGTTGACCTGAGAATTGCAGCTTCTGTTGCAGGAAAGCTGTTGTGAGAAAGAGCTTTAGCATATATCCTGAACAAACTTCAAAGGCTCAGAAACCAGAGGAAAAAGTAAAAGGACTTCAGCCTGTCTTCATTGAACACAGCTCTCAGGAGGACTTCTTGACCTATACAATGATTTGAGACAACGCGTGTGATGACCATATTTAAAGCAGACTATGTACGTGCTCTGGTCTCACAGAAGATGAGAGAAAGCCTAAAGTATTACATGAAACTTTTTCTCCGTACATACAGCTCTGTGGAGCCACTGCAGCATTACAAAAGGCAGAGGAAAGCTTTGCTGTGTTGCGGAGGCTGAATTCGTGCAGCACGCAGCACCCTTGCAGCCGGCGGTGGCCCTCCCCTCTGCGGGGTGTAGCTGTTACCCACCAGATGTGGCCACCTCCAGGCAGCTGGGTGCTGGGCCAAATGCTCTGAACTATGCCTGGGATTTGGCTGAACCGAACTGTCTCTATTTTAGAGGTGTGAAAGCCTCTTTCTGTTTCACTTCGTCGATACCACGACAGGCTCATCATGTGCAGCCAGGAGCCTGGCCTTGGTTTCACAAGCTCTTTCAGCTGATGAAGACCACTGTATATCTCCAGCATCTTTTTCCTTTGAAAAAATAGTTAACTCCACTCTCACTCACAGTCCTGAAGATATTTCACTCATGTCTGATATTAAGAAATGTACAACAGGGACTGCAGAAATGAATCACACCATCTGATGGTGAGATTAAACCCAGCAGCTTTCAAGGGAAAATGCATTGTCTCACTGATGGAAATACTGCAGCTCCCTACAGTGGGATGTGGGAGAAACAGAGGGCAAGCATACTTTTTGCAAATATATTAGTTTAGGTTTTTTTATTCTTTTACTTTGCTCACCTTCACAGCCTGTTTTTTGTTTACTTTGCATAACCTACCAAGTTTTCTGGCACGGATGGTCTCAGAAAGTAATTTTCTAGGCAGGTTCCACTATCCTCCAATTTTCTAATCAGGACAAAGGAAGAAAAAAACCTAGAACATGACTTACACAAGTGACCGCAACCAGCAGCACTGATTGAACATCGCCTGCTCGAGGCGGTTTGGCGTGTGTGCATGCGCACGGCTTGTGCCAGCACAGCACTCCTGGTCCCTGACTACTGTGCCAAGCCTGGTACACACAAGTTATCTCAAAGATGGTTCCAAGTCCTAACATGTTACAGTCTACTTGGCTCCTACTGCACTTAAAATAGTCACACTGATCCTGGACATCTTTCCTTCCCCTGCCAGAGACACTTTTGCTGACCTGCACGTTTGTGTTTCAGGAGATTGAGCCGGCTTGGTCCAGGCTGGTTTCACACAAGAGTTATCAACTCGGGCTAACGAGAACTCCCCGACAGGCATGTCAGGAAGACGCGTTTGTGGTGTTCCCCCTTAGTTATACAGAGTACGCAGCGCCAACACAGATTGTATTGCTTTTGTAGAGCCCCAAGCTCTGGTGACATGGTAGGTACACAGCCACTTGGCTGACCTACCGCCATCATTTAAAAAAAAAGCATTTGCCACACAAGGGAGCTGCTGACTGCCGTTAGAGCCTCTGTACAGCCAGCACAGGGGCAGCCACATTTTACAAGCCTGCGTGGGTGTCCACCCACCGCTGGCTCTGTGCACATGATCGACGCTGTTGTTGCTGGCGAGGCCAGAAGCACCCCTCCCTGCCCCCCCGTGAACAGGGTACGCTGTGATTTCAGCGTGGCAGGAAGAATTCAAAGCGCCATAAATCCTTGCCCCTTTCTGCTTAACTGTCCCCAACTCAAGCAGTTATTTAGCCATTTCTGCCAAATGCACTGCAAAATGTGAATGCATCGGTGATATTGCTCTCCCAGAACAGAGGTTTGTAGAGGAGAAGTAAAAGCAAAGGTTCTAATTCATCAAAATATTCTAATATCACAGAGCTCCTCTGAGAGTATCAGGCAGGGCTCAGCAGACATGAAAGCTCATTGCAATTCAGGATGTAAAAGTTAAAGGGGCTGTTGAGAGAGAGCGGGGCCTGGAGACAAAAGCCAGGTAATCCTGAACTTCCCTTATCATAAATAAATTTTGTTTTAATCTGTACTGTGAGCCTAGCATGAGCACGGCCTGCCCAGAAAGCAATGCCAGGGAAACTGATTTCCTGGTACTCATGTGGAAAGGGAGAATGTCTAATTTTTTCTGCCAACTGATGCTGAGGAGCCGGGAGGCAGACAACTCGTATGAAAGAAAACAGGAGAAAATAACAGTGACCACCATGCTTCAGTGAGGGCTCTTTGAAGACGTTTTTAGAGGCACCGCTGTGGTTAAGTCCAGATTCAAGCCACTTCAGTTACAAATGGTGAACTTGTGGCAATGTTTTCTGAAACAGTCCAGGAAGACCAGGGAGCAATGTTGCCAGGGATAGAATAGCTCAGTGTGGGAGGCAGCAACCTTTCAAAGGTGATATACCTCTGTATATGGATATGTACGTCCCAAACTGGGGGGCTAAATGTGCCAGTTACGAAAGCTGGTGTTGAAGGAAGCTGCCTCCCAGAGACAAGGCTTACCTCTCATCAGTCTGTCTGGGGTAGGAGATCTCACTCCCAGCTGGGTTCAGAGCTGCGTGGCAACCAGGAGCCGCTCCCAGCCGCTCCTCCTAGGACGCTCAAGTTCCCAGCCCCTGGGTCTTTTGTCTGCTACTGAAAATCTGCTGTCCACTGGTTTTCTGTCTACCCATACTGCAGGTGGCCAAGCTGCAGAACTGAGCTGGAGAGTGGGTAGCTGCTGGGACAACTTGAGTCTCCCCACCCCCTGTCTGTGATCCTACAAAGAGCTGAGCAATTCTTCTGGGGCTGCACATCCTCAGAGACTTCAGGTAGGGCATCGCCAGCACTTCGGATCTCACCCAGGTTAGTTGGGCTTGAAAGCTGCTCTTGTTGCAAAGATGTCTGTCTGCCTTTCATGTGGTAATGAAACAAACTTCATTGTTAACCTCGGTGAAACAACCCTACTCATTCAGCAGGGATAGGGACAGGGGATTTTAGTTATTAAATTGCTTTCTTACCCACTGAGATTAATTCCTCCAAGCCAGCATGGCAGCAAGTGGCTATGAATCTGGGACTCACTGTGTCCATCCCACAGATGAGCTACGATTAAACAGCAGGCTTTCAATTAAAGGCAAACTTGCACCTTTTTCTCTTTCTCCTCCTCTGCTAAATGGGCTTGAGAGCTCACTTGACCAAAAGCCATTCTGCAGTTTTAAAAACTAAACCTTAAATGTTTAGAAAGAGAAGTTTATCTCCTAAGGTTAAGCTCCTGGCAATGTGCTTTACCATCATAGCTGCTGGGCTCCCTCATGCTCAGCACCACTCTTCAGTGGTATGCCCGTGTCAAAAGAAGACTCGCACATGGAATTATTCATTAACATGTTTATTTGTTTATCTTCAAAGACAGCACATACATTCTATCTACTTGTAAGCATAAGTGTGGCAAATATAGAGATACCATGAAGTTATGCTGTCAAACAAGACACAGTTTTGAAAAAAAAGTTTGTCCTCATTCTCTTCTTTGTAGGAGCTGTCTTCAGAAATGCCTGACTGAATCTCAGGACAAAGTCCTTGATGTACACCTCTTCTGAAGGCTGATGAGTTCTCACCTCGTGTAATAGCTGAATTTCACATAGCTACTTAAGACTTTGACCTATTTCTTGCATTTTTACATGTATATTATTGTTTCTTCCAGTTACATTCTACTTTTTCCTAGCAGGAAACTAAAGTGTGGCTTTAGTAACACCTATCATCAATCTTATTTATTCCATCTATTTCTAGGTAATTATATATAGTGTATTTCTTAGTCTATATTTGGATGGCCTATTTAGAGATGAATGGATTCCTTCCAGAATGGCAATGACCTTTCTGTGACTCAAACATTAATTTTCTAAATGGCTTCACAGGTGAAATACCTTATATATCATCATAATTAACAAGATATACCCTATTAATGGTTAGAAAACATGCTTTTCATAATTATAAACAGAATCCTTTCTGAGATAACACCTTCCCCTCTGCTATTAATTGTTAGTCAATACCATCTAATACATCCACAGTGAAACCCTATTCAAAAAGCAGTCTTAATTGCCAGTCTCGCATACCTTAGGCACCCACAAGACGTAGATTTTAGAGACATCAATATTACATTTCAGAACTATTCAGAGATTCATCTGCTATAATACGTTTGACAAGTCTTTGTTTTGAAACAGACTACTGGCATTATAGGCTAAATTGATTTACCTGCTTTCCTAACTTCATTAAAGTCAACTATGCCTATAATTTCTCAGAGCACAGGAAAACTTGCAACTGCAATTCATACTCTCTCATGAGTCCTCCTTTCTGATTGCAAAGTCTTAAGGGTCAGGGGATTAGAGGCTTTCTGGAAAAACTTGGAGGAAGGATTGCAATGATAATGAACCAGGCAGAGCGGAGAATAATTCTGTTCCATATGAGGAACTCCTTCAAGAAATTAGAGCATCTCTGATGTAAAGAGAGAAAGGACAAAAGTTCCATTATACTAATTTGAGCTCTGATCTCAGCAGATCTCACGAGCAGGACTATGTCTGACAAGAGATCACCAAAGAAAAGTGATATTGGAAGAAGCACTGGTAATTCAGAAAGTGGTGATTTTTCTTCTAAAGAAATACTGAGTTGATACTGCAGCCAAGTGTCAGTGAGCGCTGTGCCTTCAGCTGGGTCACGCGAGGCGTTGCACTGAGGCGTGCCCGTGACTCACGGAGCTCTGCCCGCTTCTAACAGCTGAGAGGTTTATTCCAGAATCCTGTCCAAAGTATAACGTATGGAACAACATTCTGCCTCACCTCCTCGTGTCATTAATTTGAAGGGGAAAGCAGAGCCTTCGTTTTCCCGCTGAAAAAGTCTGCAAGGAGCAGAAGAACGCCCGCATTCTGCCAGACAGGTAGTTATTCGTCAGACAAATAGTTGCTGGGATGGGAGGCAGGTACATTTAGCTCAATAAACATAATTTTCTCCCAAAGCTTCCTGACTCTGAAGAACACAACTTGCATTTGCATTATTATAGGATGATAAAAGTCCCCTTATTTTTATTAAAAGCTTTATGACTAAAAAGTATGGTTAAAAAGTACGGGAGAGCTAATGCTCTAGAGGATTAATTTGTAACCATTTTTTCACAAGCATACAAAAGTTATTGCTTAGTAACAAGTGCAGGCTGGCAAAAAATCGTGATGATCATAGATGCTATTTAATATAACTGCATAATAACTTTTGGGACACATACACAGAATGTTCAGTTACTGCAGAAATGTATGTAAGGTTCAAAATCCTTAAGAATTTAGAAACTTGCCCTTGAAAAATGGATAATTGTCTTTTCTAGAATGTCTGCTTGTTTTATGTTATTTTGTATTTTTTTTTACTATGAAAGTTAAATTCAAATACGCCATTTCTTTTGACAATATTCTGATAAATGAATTCCAAATATCTAGAAATAGCAACCTCTTACAAGCAGTCCTGCTATACTTATCAAGATTAGAAGAGTTTGCAGATTAATGTGATTTTCAGATATTATTTGCAAAATTGTGCTGTTTTTATAATGTTTTTTGCATTTCATATCAATAGTATTAAAATATAAGGGGTAAACTGGAAACTGTTATTGTTTATATTTAATTCATGCTCCTGTTTCTCTTCCTGGTTTTCATAAAATGTTTACCTCTTTTTAACACTCAGTAAAGAGATTTGTATGCTTATGTGTGTGCATAATTGCACACACATGCAAGGTAGGAATATTCCTATACAACTTTTCAGCCTTATAAAAACATTCTAAATTAACGTAGTTGTAATAAGCTTGGTATTCAGACAATAAAGAGCTCTAAGTAAAATAATAAAATTATTAAGGTATTTGTATTTACATTGCATATACACAGCATCTTGATCAAAAATTGTCTAATAAGAGCTAGTTAATGATGCATTTTTATCATTCCTTGACAGGGAGAAATCCTATTGTCACATGTCAACCAGTTACTCAAACTGCAATCCTGAAGAAAACCAGTGAATTGAGTTATTACTATGGCAAAAGCTATTGCTTGCTCAAAGACTGTCATAAAAACTGATTACAGGTCTAATGGACCTTACTTCAAACTCTGAATCTGGAAACCTCTGTTTAAAGAAAGGAATGGTCGACTATTGGGATTCATAAAGCTTTGTTTATGTAGTTTGAAAGAACAGGTTTTCTAATACATGAAATTATGAAAGCTTGCAAACAAAATTCAAAAGTTCCAAATCCTGCTTTTACGTATATTTTGCAAAGTGATAACCGCCATCTTCTGTCGTGTATCTCTTCTTCAGGCCAACAGTGATGGTAGCTGGAAAATGCCCTCTGAGGACTGTGAAGACCACAGGAGTCAGACTGCTGTGGGTCATGTGGGGAACCCACTGTCAAGAATTTTGTCAGCTCAAAATGGGAGACAATTCTCCACAAACACTCCAAAATCAGTGCTTCAGATTATTTATCAAAAAGAATCTAGGCAGAATTTTAGTTTACCTGATTGTGTGCATGAACACAGGCTTTGCTAAAAGGGGAATGTTGGGTTCAATTTTGAAAATGTGACATACAGATATTCTACCAGATGCACTTTCATTGTTAAATATAGTTGTTTCAGCTGTGCCTATAGATTGATGTTGCACTTGAGACAGTCAATAGCATTTCAAATGCTTTGATTGTACAGGCTTTCAACAGTTTCATGAGTGTGCTCAACCAGATTTTAAACAAACTTAGTTGTGTTTCGGGTCCAACCTGTGTTATAGATTAGATCAAAATTGCACCATAGTGTGCCACCGGGGCTGGATGTATTCTATTCAAGTTACAGTTGAGCCGCAATTGTTAAGCACAGATGCTAAAATCACTGATAGCCCTATGAATAAGGCATCAAGCTTGTAGTTCATTTTTTCTGAAAGGGACGATAATCTGGGATCTAAACAAAATTCTCCAGACACATTTAGAACCTGATCTTACAAGGTATCGAGCATCTTGGATTCCCATTCAGTAGGCATAAAGGATGTTTAATATCTTAACAGGAGGATCTTGACACTTTGGAAGACAATAAGCATTAGAGGCACAAAGTGCAAACTTTCTATTCTATATTACTCTTTTTCTTTTGTATTTATTTCAATGACACCAGCTATTTTTGATAAAAACCATGTAATACATGTTGAAGCCACACTTCAGTCATAAAAGAACTTTGAGCTCTCAGATGTTTATACTGCAACACTATGCTCCCATTTAAATGACAAAATTCCTACCAAAATTCCTACTTTGTTGCATGACTCTTCAAGGATCTTCCAGTACTCATTATACATCTATCAGCTTCTCTGTAAGTAAGCAGGCATTCTCTATAATGAAAAACAGCAAATAAAAAAATAGTAAATGTTGTAAGTTTACATGTACACTTTGATATCTACATGCTTTATATTTTGGTTAATAGATTTGTTTCTATCTCAAAGGCTTATTTCTGTAAATTAAAAGCAATTACATGATGAAAGGCGATTAAATTCTAAAACTGGGAAAACAAGTAAAAAATCTGAAGGAAGTGTGAAGTTGTTCATTTATGGGCAGGAAAAATATTGTTATTTAGACAAAGTAAAACAGAGATGATGTGCAATTGCCTGTGAAAATCAGGCTAAATTTTGGTATCAAGGACATTTTGCAAAAATCAGCATATTGATATAAAGACTATGGATTAAGAGCAAATACTGTACCAGGAAGGATCTAGAACTGGTGTCTTTGGAAAAGGCTCACAGGGACTTTGAAGCACTTGTTTCTATATCAAGTTCTGTTATTAGGAAAAAAAAAAGCGCATTAGTGCTTTAGACTTACAACATTCTTAATAGTAAAAAAGCCTAGAAGGTTTATTTGAAAAACAAGTAATAGAGTAAAAAGTCACAAGAGAAGGAAATGTAAGACAACACAGAGGTGAGCCACATAAGATATAATCCTAGAAATACAGAACTGACAGGGATTTCTGTTCTTATTTCTTGCACTCCTGTGCAGCAGTTCTGAAACTGGCTGGTTTTGCAGGATAGGTCCAGGTGGGACTGGCTGGGGAGCCAACAAGGAAGATGCATTTGGGAGAAGGTGATGGCAAAGACAGCACTGAAAGATGGCAGGCAGTAAGAAGACTATCCAGGGGGAGAAGTCAGCAGTGTAGAAAGCAAGAGGAGGGCGAGGAGGTTGGATAAATAAGGCTGCCACCTCTCAGCAGGGTCCTTCTAATGGGAGGTGATCAAAAGAGCAGGTGGCTGGGAGGCAATGGCTTAACTCCGCAGCTTTTGGCAGCCACACGCTTCCTTTGCTCCTGTGACCTGTGATGCTCAGCCTTGTTCCTTCCTTGCTCCATTTCCGCACCAAACTCCCACCTCCCAGCTGCACTTTCTGCTCTGTTCCCAGTGGCTCTCCAGCAACATACCTCCCTCTGCCTAGTTACAACCACACCATCCCTGGGGGATTGTTTCCTATTTTGGGAACTACTGATCTGGTTCAGCTCCTCAAATGAAGAAAGTGCACATATATCTAGTCCATCCCTGACATCTATTTGTCAAATCTATTTTCAAAGACTTCTGATGAAGGCTGTTTCACAACATCCCTAATCTCTCTGTTCCAGTGTTTCACTATCTTATAGCTCAGTTTCTTCCCTAGTAGTTAAGATAAATATTTATTGCAAATTAAGCTGATTTTTTTCTTATTCTACCTTTGGTAGACATGAAGAGTCCTCTTTTATAATAACTCCTTATAGCTTAAGAGTCTATTTTCCTTCCTCTAATTTTCTCTTTTTGAGGTTAAGCAAATGCAGTCTCTTCAATATTTGAAAGGAGCTCATGTTTTCTGACCTCTGTATAATCGTTGGCTGGATCCTCTTCAATTTGTCACTACATCTTTGCACTGTGATGCCTAGAACTGGACTCTGTCTTTCAGTCACAGCAATACCAATGGTGCTTATATGGCATCCTAATTTAATTCACATCCAAAATAAATACATTAATCCAGTTCTGGTGGAGATGAAAAATTATGTTCAAAGCAGTGTCTCTGCTGGTGCAATGTCTGGAACAGGTGCAAACTACTGGACCACTCAAGACTCAATAAAATTTATATTTCGTCATATCATAGGCTTTTGTTAAGTATAATTGTTAACTAGGACTTCATCCATAGTTGTATGCAAGTAAGAATAGGATAAGTAAATCTATGAAGAGTATCTGAGAATTAGCGTAAGTTATCTTACGAAGTCTCATTTTGTACGAGGGCAACACGTATGTTAGTGTTACCTAACCAGGCCTAAAGTATATCAATGGAAATTCCTTTACTAGCAGACCATGTCTAAATAAAAAATCCCATAAAACCTAATTAAATACAAGGGGCTCTGCTCACGGCTGCACAATCTATAACTTCCCAGTTTGGTTTAGCAACTCAAACACTGTGAGGCATCCGAGAGCCCCATGCAATTCAGCAGTGCTAACAAGGGGTCTGAAGTACGTTGCCTCACCCCAGCTTTACACCAGTGTAGAGTTATTGCTCTTTCCACTGGAAGCTCATTGTTGAAAAAGTGGTGCAAGACAGGTGGGTGACTCAAGCCCAAAATGTGACTAGGTAGGTACAGTAACATATGTATTTGCAAGCAAATACACATAAAAGTGTGTCTGACAGCAATGTGTCTTACATACACTGACACATGCAAAAAAAAGGCGGGGATGTGTACATGACAGATGGGGAATTATAGCATAAATTACTTTTCTCATGCACCTTTTGGCCTTTTGCCTTCACACTTGGACATCAGGCTATTATTGTCTGATCAACAGTTCTACCCTCCCAGCAAATATGAAGCATATCAAGGATAACTGATGGAATACTGAGCCATAAATGTTTTCTTGGCATTTGTTTGGCCTGTGCTATTTGGGAACAATAAAAGCATCTCATATTCATAATGATAATACATATATACCACCACAGATCACACCATCAAGCATTCTCCTTCTATCTTATTGTGTTGCACAAAATGCAGAGATAAACATTAATATGTATTAGTAGTATGTAAATATAATTAATCATAATAGGATGTTCCTGACATATTATCACTGCTGTTGATAAAATATAATTAAAATTGTCTAGTTGAATTTTCAGTGCAGCTAGAATTGGCATCTCTGTTCTTGCTGTTTACATGTGTCTGTCTAAAGATTGTTACACTTCTAAAAATCTCATTATTTCATTATGTTCCTGGGAGAAAGCTAAGCAGAGCTGCTAGTCCTTTACACAATATAATTAGTGAAAAGTCATACAAAAGAATGAAAGCCACACCTACAAAGACTGAAGCTAAAATGATCAAACTCCAGAGAGGACAGGAACTTTAGGCACCATTCTCTCAAAAGATTATGAAGAAAATGAAACAGGCAACACCTGTGTTCCTGAGCTTGCATGGCCACGCGATGGGAAAGCATTCAAATCCAAGTTTTGCATTGTTCAGAGACTGTTGGACTTTATTAAACAAGAACTCCACTGAAAAGCTCCATGAACTGATGAAGAATCATAAGAGGACTATTGTTCTGGGGAGCTGAAACTGCTTTGAAAAAAAAGAAAGGCAATATTTTGAGATGACAAAAGTAAGAATGACAGTAGCATGCAGAAGGTGACCCAGAAACCACTTTTACTGTCTCTTCCAATAAAAGAATGAGGTAGGATATAATGAAAGTAGCAGGTGGTGGCCTTGGAGACAAAGGGAGGGGCTCTTTGTGCATTGCCAACTCATCCTTGGAACTCCCTGCTGCAGGATGCTGAGGATGCCCTAGTTTTCTGTGGGCTCAAGAAGTGACATGGTAAACAAATAGGAAAAAAGTCCGTACTCTCTCCTATTCTTCCACTATAGCTAACTTGCTTAAGTGGCATAAGATCCTCAAACAAAAGACAGCAACAGTGCTGTTATGTTTTTACATGTATTTAGGCACACGTATGCAAACAGACCATATTTGCAACTGCTGTTAATGTGAGTGAACTCTTACTGTATTGTCCATACAAAAGTAGTAATATAAGGCAATGCAGTGTTTTCATGACTTCTCTTTTCCTCTAATACAATTAATTCCACGTATTCAGACTCACTATTACCCAATACTGTACTTTTGTCACAAAAGGGAGAAAGAGAAAGCAAGACTATCCCACCATATTCTTTATACCCTCCCCATGATCTGGCACGGTAAGCTAGATTATCAAGTTGGCATAATGAAGCTGATAAGATATAACCCAATATTGTAATTTAAAAATTACTTGCATTTTTAAAGGTCATCAGCTGTTTTCAGTTATATAATCTGTAGAATGATGTAATGGAGTAGGAATAAAGATACAGGCAGCAAATAACGTGACTGCCAACAACATGCACGTCCCACACTTGTAGAAGATCTTCCTACTTCTTTTCTGTCTTGATAAATGAAAATTGATGCAATGCTTTTTTAAAAGCAGATTGGGCCTACATGTTTAGCCATGTATCCTGACTAGGTTCGCTTGGGATGAAGGCAGTTGTATTTGGAGGTTTTATGAATATAAAGATTAATGAATTTGTACAATTTGGGCATGCAAAGCATTTTTATCAGGCATATTCCATTTAGAATAAGCAGTAAACCATATATAAGGGTTGTGTCAAAGTTTACTGAATAGGGCCCTTGGTAGCTAATGTAACATTTCTCCAACAAATCAAAGGTATTGTTCTGTGCTCACATGAATATACAGTAGCCATTACCTTAAATTTAAAACTCACTGTGAGCAGCAAACACACTGTGGGGATATGAAGGCCATATTGTATCAGAGGAGTCTGCAGAGATTTTCTTCATATGGCTTTGCCTGGCTGAAATATATGTTGCAGTTGAAAGCTAAAGGGATTACTTTTGAATAGTCATCACAAAGGTTGATTATATTCGTATATCATTTAGCTGGACCCTGCAGGCTATTATTCCATTAGCTGTGCTGGCCCTGCACTGTCAAAAAGTTGATCATATAATGTAAAAAGGTTACATGCTCTGTTAAGGTATGTGAAGTAACTTGAAACGGTAATCTTTTAAGAGCACTACAGCTTTGTACTTGAAGGTAGATTGCATTTAAAATAAATACCCACAAAATGGAATAAATACAATAAATCTACCTCTGTTTCCTATTTTTCCTGCTTTGAATAGGCCGTATATAATTTGAGAAAGTTAATTGTACCAGGTAAGATATTGGCTATAGAGTATTTTTTCAACCTCAGATCCAAAGAACTATACCTCAAAATAGCTGTGTCTTTACATGAAACGCTTACTGAAATTATGCTTCTGGTGAAAAAGATTTGCTGATTATGTTTCCCTTGCACATACAAACATACACACATTTTCTTTCAGTGCTTAATAAAATGGATCTTCAGATGGTTCCATTATGTGGATTCCTTAATATTATTTTATGCTAAAACATGGACAGCGCATTAGATTGAAAGCATCTTACTGTTCCACAAGGCAGAGTAATCATGGACTATCCCTAGATAGCAAATGCTCCCATTGGGGAAGCAATACCAACAACACAGGCTAATGAATCACAGTAGTTATTAATCATGGGCATTTGTAAGAGCCGCATATAATAGAGATGAAGTCTCAAGATTAGAAAGCTTAGAAGGTGGGACCAAGAAAAGGACAGGAGATCATCCAATTGCATTTTAGAATAAGTTTATGGACGAGCATTTGCTTCACTACAATTGTGCCCGTGCTTGCCTCAGTCTTTCTAAGCAGGCAGAGAAAGAGAAACAATTTAGTCAGCTCGGTTCGCTTAGCTTTCAGCTCCTTGTAGGACAATTTGGCAAAAATAAATAAATAAATGCACACATACAAGACCCTTAGGGCTTATGGCCTAGTTAGAAATGAGACAGTGCTTCTTATATTAGACAAAGTTGTTTAATTTAGGTTGTAAAAGCGAGAGTTGGTTCTCTTTTCAGTATACTGTATATATTATTCAGGGCAATGAATGAGTCTTTATGAGTACAAATGGGAACCTTTAATGAACTACAGCAAGCATTTGAGCAGGTAGGTTTCTCTGAATAAAGGCTTCACAGATGGGTAAGTTTATGAATGAGAAGCAGAATTTATTTTATATGCTTTTAAAGAGCCTACTCAGACTATGGCACTATAAGGAAAGTGCAAGGTTTTTCTGGTTTGGATGAGAAAACCTAACAGGCATATGAATTTTTCCCTGCCTAATAACTTCCATTGTTTACTTATTCATATTCAACAGTCCTCAGACAAGTTAATCTTCCTCTCTCACATAGTTTGGGCATGTGCCAGACATTTGTACAGCAATGGAAATCTCTCTTGATCTTACATTTTTCAATTCTGTTCATTGTGAAAATTATACACTAGTCTGGGACAATATAGTATAGCAGCATCTTTTGTACAAACCATTTGTTGAGTATCAGCTTTAAATAACAGCTCTAACAGGTCGGATTGTTGACTGTAGGCAGAAAAAAAGGATTTTCTCAAGTCCAAAATATGACACCGTGTCGTTTGTGTATCTGGAAGTTAGAAGTACATCACAAAAATTCTACACAAATTTTGGTGACACAGAAAAACCAGCTTTGAAAAACAGTCATCAAGAAGATCACTTCAAACATGAAGAAACCTAAATAAAATAGCAGCCAGTTTTCAGTTTATAGTTTTACCTTTACTGTCAACAAATTTCCCGTGAAATCCAAACTTATTTGTTTAGTTTCAATACGGCATCTCATCTCTGGCTCTACTCCAACCCAAGGTAGGGAGAAATTAAGGAAACAATGTTTCAGATTCAATATCTTGAAACTTTCTCAGTCCAAGGCAAAGTTTTTCAGCAACACAAAGCAGGCTCAGCATCTGCCCAGCTGGTTAATCAAGGTTTGCAGAGTGCAAAGAATTCCCAGAAGATCCAGAGAAGGGTTTCTTTTCCTTCACCCCCCACCTAGATGCAGAATAAAGATCACAACTGGAACCTACTCGCTCTCTCCTAAAGACAGTCCCCCCAGCGCCGGGGGAAGTTCTGAGCAAAGAGGGGCTGCTCGCTTTCGTGGTAGAAGCCAAACTCCCCCTTGGCTACCCTGAGGAGTTGGTGAGCAGAGAACGTACAAGCAGTATAAAACCACATCCACTACCGCTATCTCTGCTGAGAACCATGAGCCATCACTAAAGATTAAGCCCAAAAGCTACTTAGAAATCCTTATGAAAGGAAATCCTTATCTTGCTCACAGAAATGATACCTTATAGTCCTGGAGAACTTTTGCCAGCATTTTTAAAGATATTCCTATAGGGTTTTACAAAAATGTGTATATCTTAATGATATATGCACAGAACTTTTTAACACACATCTTCAGAGTTATGAATGAAATCTAATCTCATTGCAAAGGGCAAAGAAGCAGTAAGAGGACATAATGATCATAACAGAAGCAGCACATTTGTTCCCAATTTGTGTGCAGAATTATAATCGCCACATTCATTTTAAAGCAAGGCAAGGTATATCAGCTGCTCACTAAATAATTACAATACAGTAGATGTGAAAACACAGATTACAAGCATAGTGATGATTCTAAGACCAATTCATTCTCAAATCAGTACACTGAAAAATTCTTGCTATCTTCCCCCAGATCACTACAGTCCTTGTCCTGTAAAACTTTTAAATACTCTGCTTGAGAGCCTACTTTATGCACTTACTATGCAAGCTTCTTGCATGGCTACACATAAAACCTCATACCTTATCCTTTACTCATATAGACATACTGCATTAAGTTTGTAAAGTACTTGTTATAAAGGCCCCATTAAAATCTGCAAGACAGGATAGCAGGACAGTTCATAACTGCATTTTGTAAACACCATCTTCTACCCATTGAGCAAAATATGTCACTGAACAGAGGAGCTCAGTATTTAAATCACTGGTAGTGTGTGATATGTATTTCTGAATGTGCAGCTTGATGTGTCTTCAAAGGATCTGGCTGTCAGAGAGTGCTTAGCACCCCTTTCTCTGAAATTCAGGTCCCTCAAATGTGTCCTAAAGGGAGGGAAAGCTGGAAAGCTCAGATTACTGAAACACTTCCTCTTGCTTAATTATATGCCATTAGCATACTGAGGTTCAAATATAGTGTCAGACTGCTCTGATTAGAAGTATCTCTGATTTTAGTTCTTTTTGCTTTTATCTCTCCATTTTGACATGAGTGCTCTATGTAATTTTGTTGAGAGTTTCTTGTTCTGCAGATCTCATTCTTTATGTTCTGGTTTGGCTCTGCTGTTTTCTGGCCTCTAAAGGCTTACCTACTCTTCTTTATTGAAGAATAATAAGACTTGAGACTTCTTTATTTCAGCATCTCCAGTGACGACTCTGCCTGGTGGCTCACAAACTCTTTATCATCTCAGGCCTCTATAAAGTAGTTTTTTTTTGCCTGAGAAGCTGTCTTCCAAGAGCTTAGCCAAAGGTTTCTTCTGGGTACAGAAACTGAAGCCAGTGAAGCAGAGAAAATCCAGCAACGCATCTGCTACAAAAAAAAGGATGCCAGGAAGACTTTTTTTCTCCTTATCTGACTTTAGTTTTATGTCTTCTAATGCATCTTAGGCATGAGTGCATCCTCTCTGGCTAAGGAGATGTAGGGGAAGCATCTGGAAGATTATGTTCTTTAAAAAGAAGATACAGAATCCCTTATGGAAGTATCAGTTTTCCTGTGACAGAGGTTTTCTGGGGAGAATATAATTCTCTGTAGCAGCTAAAGTCCTCCTCTAAGATTAATGCAAAGTGCTCCTACTTCTCTCTTAAAAAAAAAAACACCAAAAAGACCCCAGCTGCTGAAAATTAAGGTCCAAGTTTATGCAGGGTCCTCGCATTCACATGTGGTGACAGGGATATAATGCTATGTGAGATACCTCTCCCAAATTTACTTTGGAGAAACTTCTTTGTCTTGGTTTTCCTTGCTGATTTTACCAACAGAGTGAGATCAGACCTACTTCTCTTCACCAGGCATTGGGAACAATACTTTTCTTGGTCAAAGCAACACTGAGGGTTGGGTTTCTCCCTCTTAGTTTTTGGATTTATGGCCATGTTCTTTCAGGGGACAACTTGAAAGGCCACTACTTGTCTTCTTCCGTCTTTACAGATGAGTAGAGAACTCCAGCTTTCAGGCCAGTCATCTGCTTCTTTTGAGGAGAAATAGATTCACATGAAAAAAAGATTACACTGAAAAATGGAAATGGATTTTCTATTTTATTAGCAGTCAGCATAAGACTTGTGAGCTACTTTAGAGTTATAGAACTACAGAGATTTTTAAGAACATGCCAGTAGAAGCTAGAATTTAAAAATAAATGCTCTGGCTAGTCTGGGCCCAGTCCTCAAGTGATGCAACCAATGCAGCTTCACTGAAGTCAGCATGGTTATGTCAGCTTTGCCAAATTGCTTCAAAACAGGTCTTTTTAGAAAACATTTGACTTCAGTAATTTTAAATTCACTTTGAATTATGCCATACCAATCACATTGTTTTGCTCTAGGAACAGCAGAGCTTAGAAACGTCCACCAGGCAAACAAATGTCTTCATAAAGTAAAAGATGTCGCCCTGCCACTCCACTCCTCGACTGCATTGACAAGGCTGAGATGAGAACCGCTGCCGGACACTCTTAGTGTAGCAGAGACTTAATGAGGCTGAAGGGGGCACGGACTTCTAGGTCTGAGGGAAGGAGAGCAGCGACAAGTGATCTGGTTTCTTTTGGACCTTCCCCCCAACCATGATGCAAGGGGAGAAAAGGAAACAGGGCTATTTCTGTGTTGCTGCCACAGGTTAGACTGTTAAGGGAAGGTTTGACTCTCAGTCCTGTCCCTCACAAAGGCATTGGTGGAAGTGGAGGCAGGCACCATTTCTATTACAGCTGCTGCCAGTTTAAAATGCCTTCCTAGGATGTGGTAAATGATGCGAAGTCACCAGCTGAGAAATAAGGAAAGAATTTTTCCCCAGGGCACAAGTCTGAGAGGGATTCTGGCAGACTTTTTTTTTTTTCTTCAAACTGTTCTCACAATTCAGGAAACCTGTTTTGAAATTAACATAGGTTTGAAAAGATCACAATTTCCCCAAATTCACAAAGTGAATGTGGAACTTAAGATGATTTCAGCTATCTGAATATGCTACAGACCTGGGGATCCTTTGACTGTGCCATCATCCCCTTCGTGGGATGAAGTGAGAGTCTCTTTGGAAGCTGGACAAATTCCAAGCATTAGGTAGAAGACTTTGGGTAACAGTAATTTGATAATTTAACACCAGACTGTACTCAGATGAACATTTGGTACTTTGATAGGAAAGCAGGTCTTCCTGATAAAAACAATAGATGTGCATCTTTCCCCTTAAAATCTGTGCTGGAATCTGTATGTTCTGATCAAATCATGTTCCAACCTCATCACAAAGCTCACAAGGTATAACAGACAAAATTTCTTGCTATAAATTATAATAAGACACCCCTGCTTGGAGGTTTAAGAGTCTTCAAGCAAAGCCTTGTTCCATCAGAAGGAATATTTCACAGGCACAAATCTTGAAGACTGTCCTTCTTCCAATAGCAGAGCCCTAGTTTGATCCTGGTGTGCAAATTCATTTATTAGGCATAAAACTAGAAACTGTGCTTTGGCTTCTACTGGGTCCTGTTTAGATTGTACCTATCATATTATGAACCAGCTAAGAAGAATATTTGTAATATGAAAGAATAAAAATGCCAACCTTTCGCAGAGGCTTTATTTGAACTGAGCATTCATTTGTGGTGAACTCGACAGACTGTGCTAGGGCAGCGCCAGGCCAGCACACTCAGTAACACGAACAACCGAAGCCTTTACACGCATCCTCAGCGATCGCATAAACTCGGCGTGCACGACGGGAGCGCGGTGCATCACGTGCAAGCCTGTCAGGCAGATGGCAGCGGGCTAACAGTCTTGGAAAGGTTTACTTGCCTGACTGCAAATCTCTCTGGTGAACTGCCTGCTGTGGCTCTATTTAATTCTTAATCTTTGCTTCTCTGTTTAATTCTTAGCTGCTTTAGAGACCTGTTGTAACACAGCAGTTAAAAAATATTCACATGTACTTTCGGGCCTCCCCAAAGAGCACTAACTTGACACGTATGCCATGACAGCTGGGCTTGGACTACTAAGAAATCTAATCCAGGGTTTCCATCATCTCAGTTGTTGCCTTTCTTTCATTACAGTTTGAGTCAGCCCCTAATGGATTCAGCTTTATAAAATCAGAAAAAGAGGAAAAGAAAGCAATTTATTCATGTTTCACTAGAGCTTACATGAAATTTCTCTAAAAATGCAAATTATTTTGTGCCACACAAGTGAGACGGGGCAGCTAAAGCTCTTAGAGGAAGGCTCTTTCCCAGGGCTAATGTTTTTATACCCAGTGATTGAATAAATCGATCCCTTTATTATCACATCTCTTTTACTCTCCTTTTTCTTCAGAAGAATGTAAACAAAGGTACCAAAGCACCTTTTTTAATTCTGAAAAAATTGATTATGCGTGTTAATTTTGTTTTTAATCCCAGACATATCAAAATAAACACCATAGACGTGTAGCAGAAATCAATCTCTCTTAAGCATCAAGTTGTTAAAAACGAGGATTTAGTAAGAATCCAAGATGTAAAAGACTAATGTGCAAACTAAGCCCTTATTTATGTAATGTACCTTTGTACAAGCTCAATATAAACCTGAAAGAAACTATTTCAGAAGAGCAGAAATGGTTTACTTGCACTGCATCAAAAATGACCCCATAAGACCTCCTCTACTGAGACAGCCCAGATATTTAATGTGAACATATGTTTTTAAAGGATTTCTTGTCTTATGTCCAGTCATTCTTGTTAATTCATGGGACAGCATACTGCAGATGTGCTCTTTTTTATGTTACATAAAGCAAAAATTACATTTAACAAGTGTAAGGTTGGTCATAAAAAATAAATAAAAATAGACTCTTAAAAGCTGGGAAATCACACAGTGAAGCTATCAGTCATTCTTATTGAGAAGGGTGAGGACAATGTGAAATAAAACTTGCACATCTATGAACAGACATTCCTAAAATGCCAGCACTTGGCTGTTATTTCACATTCTCTATAGGTTGCTTTCATCGGCCCAATATTTCTTCCTTTAGGGTAAGCTACAATACACATTTTCACTAGATGCCCTTTCTAGTCACTGACTTCCATTTTAATAGTAATTAAATTAAATACTTTGAACATATCTGCAAGTTTGTTTACGTGGAAGAATAGAAAACAAAGTCAGTGTTAGTTTTTGTGTGTTCTACTTCTGGGTAAGAACTTTAACTACATATTTGTTTTAACAGTAGTATTCTTCATTAATGTAATTGTTTAATATGCAAATAAAATAACTTTCACAGTGATTAGTTTTCTAATACTAATCCAAATCCACTTTGTGCACCTTATTGATATGTACACTATCATACCATTATTTTTGATATTTAATTCTGTATGGTTTTACTCCTTCCTGAGTGCAGATGAGATAAGCAATACCTCTTCAAAAAAGGAATATTCTCTTCTATTTTTTACTGATACCAAAGACCTTCAGCCTGCATACATCATTTGTAGCCAAGTACTATTCTCCCCCAAACCTCTTCTTAAGTTGGCATAAGGCGGCATATTCAAAGACTTACTACAAGGAATTTCTAAGTAGAAGCTACTCTTAGAGATTTGGTACAGTATAAATTCAAACCAAGACATGCAAGCAATACGGCTTGTGAGGCAGTGAGGTCAGATTTCCTTTTATCAACACATAGAAGACAGACAGAAAAGTTGTTCCTTTGGACCACTCATCACCATTTGACAATACCAAAAATTGCTGTCTCACCTCAGCAAAATGGATGGAGTCCACAATAAGTCAACAGTGAGACTTTAACACAGTTCGAATCTTTCCCAAGAGTGGGCACTTCTAGAGTAATACAATCCCTGCACCAGCCCTCTTACTTGGAAAGTTCCACAAGGATTAAGTCTAAGTTTAGTTCTTTGTAACACCTGGGCACAGCTGTGAAAGGGAAAGATCAGATTAGACAGTACCAAACGCCAGTAACATGCGAGTGACTTGCACAGACCAAGAGACTTTGATTTGAAGCACATTTTGATGTGTTATTTACGTTATTGATACTGTTATCTGATTCAGACCAGAACGACTACATCCATGGAGGCACACCTGCACATTAGCTAAATCACTTCTGAATTTTGGTCAGTCTTTCTTACTGTTCATTATTCTAGATGTCTAAGTGAAATTCAGAAAGAGGAATCATTCTGTGGTCTTCTAGGACATTGTTAGTTTAGAGATCGCTGAGTAAACTCACCTATATTAAAAGTATAGACTTCTCAAACACACATCTTTTTGATATATTTACATTATTGTTTCTAATGGCAAAAAAGCTTCACAATTAATAATTATATGAAAAGGCAAGTTTAGTATGAAATTGGTTTTCCTATTCTATAGGAAAAACATGTCATAGAGAGCAATATTTGCAACTCAGTTCCCTGGCAGCTTTTAAGTAATGCTGTAACAAAACAGAGTATTTTATTATAACTTATCCTGAAGTTTAATTACACACAGACACACACACAAAGGATTTACAAATAAATAGAGACTACAGCTACTGGCATTTTAAAAGTAGTTTTAGTGGAGAAGCTGGAATTATGAAATGTGAGAGATTTATTTTGAAGAGTTCTGAATCTGTTTACGGACAACTAAATTTATTAAGACAATGCTAATTAATTATTTTGTATATAATACGTTTGCTAAGGAAATATCTATTCACCGAAAGTAAGGGTAAACAAACAACTCAATGTGAGCTGCATCACTGCTGAATTAGTGGTTCAGGTCTGGACTGAATCCTGACTTTGTAAAACTTCACAAGTCTCTTCATTAACCACTGAGGGGATTGGTACTCAGTGCTTGTAATTTTAATAATCTGAACCAAATTCTTCCATTAATGGCAACTGAAAACTGGTGATTCTAATGGAACATTTTTTGTACAGCTAGATATTTTCTGTAAAATGTTAAGGTCAAGGTTTTACTCAAGTCACCAAGGGAATTCAAAATCTTAAAACTATATTTGTATTCTATCTCTCCCCAACTATACTAAGATTATGGTTGAACCTCACTTCTAAAGATGTTATATTAAAAAAAAGAAGGGGGGAGAGAAATGAAAAACTCACTAACTAGATCCTCAATAGTTTTAAAAAAGACCATAAAGAACTATCTTGAATATAAGGGAGCTATGAAGGGAATAATAAGCTACTCTCCCAAAACTGAATCACTGAATCAGGCATCAAGGAGTGCCTGAGAATCTCGATTTTTCAGTTTACAAGCTTGAATCAATACCCTCTGAATTTTTTGGATCATAGTCCAGCGGTAGCATTCACATAATATCATCTTGTTCATTGAAATATTAAGTCCTACCTTAACAGATGTCCCTAACGCTTTATTTTTAGGGTTTCTTCAAAACTTCACTACTTTTAGTTCCTGACCTAAACCTACCAATGAGGCAGTTCCTAAAAAAAAGGTCTGTTCTTGTGTCAACATTATCCTTTCATTTAAAAGGTCGTCTAACTTAGTGTTTATTCATCTGTGTGTGTGTATGCACTTTGCTACCTACGGTGGGATTTGGAACATGCACTAAGTATTTCATTGTATGCAGAGCTTACACCAGCAAGCTTAAAAGGATATCTGCCTGGATTTTTTTTTTTTAATATTGCATTATGATGCTACTTAACTAACTTGAAAGCAAAGAGGCCTTACATCTGCAGACAAGGCCTTAATACAAAAAGGTTATATAATAATCAATCTAAGGTTACACTTTTACCTACATACTTTTATGCATTGTTTTCTTAAATGTAGGTCTTGACTATGTCAATTTGATTAGGATTATTTGAATTTTGAATTTAGGAATAAAAGGGAAGCGCAGAAAGGCGAAATGTATTCTTGGGATGGTGGTCACTAAGGAAGACCTCCAGCAGAGATCTACATCAGCATCTTTATTTTCTAGGTAAGAGTGGGAGGAACAGTTGCAAATTGAAACACCATTGGAAGAGGATTAGAACAAACTGGGAAATGAATCGGGCAACCAAGTGGTATTTGCTTAAGAAGTTTAAAGGACACGTACGTACATAGGTATTGCTTAAATCATCCTCAATGCCAGAATAATATGAAGTGCTAAGCAAGACACTAATTAAAAACAAGAATGTTCCATGGGAGGACAGACCAGTAAAAATCTGACTTCCATACTAGGCAAATTAGTTACAACTCTAACAAAGGATATAATGATAGATAAGTGAATTAAAATGTTATAATGAGGAAAAGAGATCAAGTTAGCTTTTATAGAGGTCTCATGAGGTTATTGTTCTTTTAAGGAATGCATGAGGATCTGGATGAATATTACCTGGTTGATTAGATTCCTGTAATGCTTCAGATATCTTTTCTGAATTAATAACTAGTTAAAGGTAGGAAAGAAAGGTAAGAATAGATGGATTGATTTTGAAGACAGTTCAGTAGTGAATTCAACAGGGATCTAAGGCAGAATTTGTACAGTTAAACATCAAAAAAAAGAACACAATGTTAGTGAACAGCAGAGTGACAGAATCTACTGCTGATACAAAATTACACAGGGTAATCAAAATCAAAACTTTAAAGAACTTCAAAAAGATTTTGTGACTGGGCATTAAAGCATCAGATAAAATTCAGTCTTGATAAATGCAAATTAACGCACACATGGAAAACAGTCTTTTACGCACAGGGAGATTGCAATCTTCAGCTTGATAGAAAGATGACTGATGGTGGGTTATAGAGATGTACATTTTCATGAGCACCATGAAGAAAAGGGGTGATAAAAGATAACTCACTATTTCTCATGGAGCTAAAGTTGAGGAGCAACAACTGAAATTGCAAAACAATGGGCTCAGGACAGATTCAAGGAAGCTATTTTTTAGCTGTGAAATTCAATGAGGTGTCTTGCATTCAACAACTTCTTCAGAAAGTCCCTAACTTGCAGGCTGTTGAAGATGTGGAGAGAATACCAGACAGAAATATTGCTTCCAAATTTCCTATTCTTATATTTTTTCCTAATCTACTAGCCACTGCTAGACAGATACCAGACTAGATGGACCTTTGATCTGGCTTACTAAAGTAATTTTTTCAGTATATCATGTTACTATTAGAAAAGCATGATCTCTAATGGTGGAGGTTAGAGAAGGGTTAACATAAAAACCCTACATAGGAACTCTTCCAATGGTTCACTGTATGAAATCAGACTTAACTTACCTCTTCTAAACGCTATCCCAGGGCTTTCATCTCTCTCTAAATTTTGTATTTTTGGCCACTAAAACTCATTCTATTAAACCTGACATTTTCTGAGCATTAACGCCTATTTGGCTTCCATAAGCTACTAACAAATGATGGTTTGTGAGTCTGATCTTTCCAATATGAGGGGATCGAGTGCTCCCTCAGTAAGTTTGCAGATGACACCAAGTTGGGAGGGAGTGTTGATCTGCTGGAGGGTAGGAAGGCTCTGCAGNCGGATCAGGCTGCCCAGGGAAGTGGTGGAGTCACCATCCCTGGAAGTATTTAAAAGACGTGTAGATGAGGCGCTTAGGGACATGGTTTAGTGGGCATGGTGGTGTTGAGTTGACGGTTGGACTTGATGATCTTAGAGGTCTCTTCCAACCTTAGTGATTCTATGATTCTATGATTAATATATCTACTGACTATTTTTACTTGCAAAAATAACACTAATTCTACCTCTATTGCTAATGTAAAGGCATTCAGACCGTTTTTCTACAGTTTTTATCAACAACAGAGCATAACAGCATTGTCATAGAAAGACTGGACATTAAACTATTATCTCAACACTTTAACCAAGAGCTAGATCCCTTGCTTTATATACTGAAATTGGGAGCACACTACTAGTTATTAAAAATCCCAGACCAAGCACTAATATTTAAAAACAGAAGCACCATTTCCTAGAGTAAGTGGAGCTTACAGACTAATCTTCAGCTTGCAGATCATCTGCAGCAACCCTGTGGAAGGACAGTTTTTATAAATAAAATATTTGTGAACAGTAGTAGTCACAGCATTATTACGAAGTCCAAAAAAAGATATCAAAGGGCACTGTTGCATGTGTTGAGCAACAAGTCTGCATTTTTTTCCCTGAACAGTTGTATACTTCTATACCATGCCCAGAAAAAAAAGAATTTTTAAGGTAGTTTAAAATACAATGCAGGACACATTTTTTAAAAACTAGTGATATTACTTTTGTGTATACATGGAATTAATTTTACCTACTGAATTAGTTATGGTTGTTACCATTTTTACATATTTTGCATTTGACTGAGGGTACATTCTGAAATCATTGCTTATGTCCTAACTCTCTTTTTTTCAGTGGAAGAGTGAAAGGCTAAGGCAAAGGTTGAGAAAACCTTTTAAAAACGAGGAAAAATTGCCCTCTAATTTGGCGAACTCCTGTGGTATCCAGGCCTTCACACACACACACACACTGGCTCTTGCTTAGGCTCCCTCATTCCTGGAAGAGTGACCTAAAGCAATTGTGGCAGGACCATGGAGACCGGTGATGGGTAAAGAAGTCCGCAGGAAAATGAATACAGCTCTAGTCTGTATCATCTTTTAACAGAGTCTCGGTCAACAGCTGGAAAGTTGACAATGTGCACCTGTCTTCATGCTTTCAATCATTATATATCTATTGTCCTCTTCCATGAGGGACTTTGATCCACTAAAGAGGATTCTATGAGGCCATAGAAAATAGTCCACAGAATAGTGTTTTTAATTTAAATGTTTTTACGAAGAGCGCACAGTAGTTTGCAACACATCTTGAGGCTTGACAATGCTACACTGTTCAAATAACTTGGGAACCACCTTGACTCCCCATTTATGTGGGATGAGACCATTCCTAAGTGTTTATTGTGGGAGTGGGGAGGACTTAGTTAGGTACAGGTTTCATGTTTTCTCTGTTAAGCAAAATGATAAGGACTGCAGGATTTGGGTTATAATATGGCAATGAAATATCTTTCTTATGCTATTCTTTCTAGTATTGAACAGACTCAATTTATAGAAACTTGTGTCTGAACGGAAATGCTAAATAATTCTTGGATAATATGTTTATAATACATTTATCATTTACATTGAAAAAAAAAAGTGATAGACTAGAAACCTGCATAAATGTATGAAAACAAGTTCATCAAAATACATCACCCAGCACGATGTATGTGCCAGCAATTAGTCTGCCAGACACAGGGGCAGTAATACAATGCAATATGCAATCTTAGTTCTTTGTAAACAGAGCATTACACCAAGTTGATTAATGTGAAAAGCATGGATGATCCAAGAGCGTACATTGGGATTAAATACTACTACCAGTCCTGCGCATCATTCAGTAAAACCTGGCAGGATTTTTAATCCTTTACAGGGCTGTTACTGCATCACAGTCCAGACCTTCAGAGATGCTATCACTGGGACAAATACAAATATCTGTATTGATCTTGCTGTTTCCTCCCACACAGTGTCATTGTCTTCAATCAAAGACTGTAAAATATAGTTGAGCCTCGATTTTGCATGACCACCAAGCATAAGTCTTATGGGTGGCAGTAATTTATGACAAAATTTTATGGCAGCCTCTGGGATTTTTAGGGTAAAACACCACACAAATAGAAATTATTGCAAGCCAATAGATTTGAACGCGGATTTGGGTCAGATTTTTCAAAGAATCTTTGGATCTCATGAAGTTATCGGTACCAGTATTTTAAAAAATTCTAATTTTCTTCTGCTGTAAAAGTGCTCAGTTTCATTCCTAACAGTTATTGTCCACAAGTAAGCATGACAGCATTGGTCACAGAAGATCGGATATTAATCTCTTAAAATGATGTAATTTTTATTTTATTTATTTATAGGAAGTGCCTACCACAAGCTCACAAAAAAGAATTGCCCCCTGTTTTTGTGATTAATGTGTATGCTGACAAGGCTATCCTTGTGGCTTCAATGATGCATTTTTATATAACACAGTCACTGCTATGTCCATCCTCTAGTAATCACAGTATCTTTAGAACAAACCTATTCACGCAAGCTTCCAATGCAGATTTTGTTTCCTGCGTATATTTCAGTGTTGAAATAGAAACTATGCAAAACGTTCCTGGATTATATTGTCTGAGATGAGGGTCAAAGCTGCCTTGTATTCCTTTGGGCAGGATGTGGGAGTTGGAGAAGACTTTAGCTGAGCATCATCCCTAAACAGGTTTTTTTTTGGTGGTTTTTTTTTTTTGTTTTGTTTTTCTGTTTTTTTGGGTTTTTTTAAACAGACTTTTGCCTGTTGTTCTCCTTTCACTTACGCTATCTTTGGTGTAGTACAGTATACATAATTTAAATAACCAGGGAATCTCTCTGGGCTCAAAACCACCTGCTGGCTTATATTAGCTAATTAATGGTGATTTATCCAAGTTACTAATTTGAGTGGAGCTGATTGCCTTTAGGAATTTTGAGAACGTTGTAAGAATTTTGATTATAATTATGCTTATTTGATGGGCAGTCTACTTAAAATACTTAAAAAAAAATTTGCCTGCCAGCTGATTTTTAACTGTGCCAAATGAATGACTTTGTGTTGTTTTCTACTTGAGATCATGTATTCAGGTGGTTTGTTTACTCTGCTACTCAATTTCATCTTTGTCTGGCTCCCTATCATTTTCTCTTTTATATTAGGGTTTATTTGCCTAGCTTTGAAACAATGACTGCTTGAAAAATAGTACTGATCTTGAACCTGCAGAGCTTAATCATTTTCACAAAAACTAATATAGCAGATTCATTTTAGCCAAACTTCTCTGTCATGCTGACCTGATTCCCAGGGCCTGAAAGTGTGAATTTAATGGTGGTACAATGTCTGAGGTAAGAATATAATAGAAACCTCTCAGCAGTATATCTATTGGATCAGTGTAATTTCTTTTTTCTCTACTGGTCTCAATGTCTCTTAAGGCAATCTAGTCTGCAGACAGCAAAGGAGGCTAGCCTTCTCTTTTACTGTGATCCCAATGCTACTTATACTAAACAAAGAATCAACTCCCTAGATAAGGTATCTGGTAGACATCTGTTAAACACATAATCCTAGAGGAAAATTTTCTCTATTAAAAAAATTACTATCTCGCTGTGAATTTAAGAGGATACTATGATGAGGTCTATCCTGAAGACCAGAAAATAAAGTTATTACAATTTGGCTGTATTACTATTACTTCGGAGGTGAGGAGGTTTTCCTCTTAATCATTTTCAGGTACTAAAAATAAGAATTATATACTACATTCTCTAGAAAGTAATGAGAACCTAGCGGTAGAAAGTTGGCTCCCAGTACACCTTCGTAGATGAAAATTTAACAGAACTAAAATCATTCACCAAACTGAAGCAACTGTTTCCAATGTAACTCATGCATGAGAAATTCTACTCTTGCTGGATCTCCTATCATGCAGATACTCACGTTGTGCAAATTCCTTCTACAGAACCTTGTATGATAACGGAAAGCTAGGGTACAACCCAACATAAGGGTGCTCTCACAGATTCTTTATACAAAGCGTTCTGACAAAGCCTTGTCTACTACTGATGAGATGGAGGAAATTGTAGACAAGTTTTCTCAAAGTCTCGGTTAATTTTATACGAGAAAGTGTATAAAAGCTATAATTTGTAGAAAGTGTCCTTAAAACTGCAGTACTACATTTAGGCATTTAATGGGACATCTTTGACTGAAATGCAAGAAGTGCAAGGTAATAAAAAAATGGTCCCGGAATAATACTTTTGATCAGAATCAGAATCAACTGCACCTGAACCATTTTGGACAGACACTTTTCTGACATACTCTTTCAAAACCTCAAAAAATACACAGATTTCATTCTCTCACTAGGCTTCCTACAAATAAAGTGTATATTTCCATTGGGAGTTATGGGTAATCAACATCTCAAACCGCTTTAAATATTTAGGTATGGCTTTCACTGCCTAATTATAAATAGCCAATATTAAAGAGATCTGACCTTAGGTTTCAGTAAGCTCTTTTCTTGAATAATGAAAGATTAAGAGAAGAATTAATGAATAACTGTGCTCTTCTGTGATTACTTAAGAAACAAGAAAAAACATATCAGAGAGGAAAAGTGAGTTTTCAACATTTACAAAGCAAATCGGTGGCAAAGAGGGAAATAAATTGCTATCTCATATTGCACAACCCTCAGTGCCTTATTCTCTCCAGATATTACTCTCTCTGTGCTTTTATGATAGTCTGAGTCCTCCCTGTGGTGTCAAATGTTGCTTAGTATGAAAATCAGACTTTATCATTTTTGTCCAAGTCAGGCTGCTCTTTATTGTTAGGCTTTTACCCTGTGAGTAGTGTTCAATGAAATCAAACAGAGAAATTCAGATTAATTTTTTCACTGTTCATTCAGTAAAAATTATTTTACTCTTAAGTAAAAAGGGAGACAAGGGACAGAGGTGTTACAGTTCACTTCTGCAGTTGAACTTGTTCAGCAACATCACAGTAAAAGCTACAGAGCTTTTGTTGTCTTCTACAGCAAAATAACTAACGCTACTGTTAGTTTTTTCACTACAAAAAACACACCTTTTTTGGCAGAGAAGACAAAGCCAACTCTCCCTCCAGTTTCTCTACAATCTTTGATCTCTTAATTCCCCTTTCTCATTCCCCTTGATGTTCTGGTATCTCTGATCTCTGTTCATCACTACCATGTATGTCTGTATAATCTCCCACTTGTAATAACTTTAGGACAACCGGAACCTCATGCCACATTTCTGGCAGACGTTGGAAATAAAAAGCTAGGCAATCTTATGGTCTCATTTTAGACCAGTTCGTCAATGATGTTCTACAGGACTTTTTGATTATGACTGCCCAAATCCAATGAGCAGGTCAGTGAATCATGCCTATGAACACCAGATTTACAAGATTTTATAATAATGAAAAATATGTAAAAGAAAATGCAAGGGATTCTTTATCATGTCATGTCATATTTAAAGTATTATCTGATTTATCTCACTCAATTGCTGGTCATGAACATGTGAGTTTTGCTTAATATGTTGATAACACAATGCTCAGTTTTAATTTTTGAGTAACTTTTTGATGTATTTACTTACTATGTTTCCAATAAAGAAAGCCTAATCTTTCAGTAACTAATTGATGAAGAGCGTAAGTGGCTAAACTTGAAAAAACATGAGATATATGAAGTGTTTGCCATCACCAAATACTAAAGCAAGAAATGAAAGTACAAGTTATATACAATAGCCTCAAAACCTGCTGCACTCCACATTCTGAAAAGCAATTTACTGCAATATATATGTCCTTGTGATATCTAGAAAATGCATATTTATTGATCATCCCTATTATTTTTATCCTCCTCTCAATTCCTCCCCCACAAAAATGATTATGCTGATTAATCAAATTAAATATTATTTAGCTGAAGAGCCACTGTTGAATGGAATGAAATGATCTTCATATCTCTAACTCCTTCACAACTGGTAAAAACAAATAGAGCTTACATTCAAATCTCTGAGCAAGGGATGAGCCAAACTGCCCATCTGTAGAATGTATTTTATTTAGGTTCTATTCACATTTAAAACATCTAGGACTGTTTGGTATTTTGAACACACTATATTCTTCAGAAATTAACTCTGCAGCTTTGGACTTATTAATCATTATTTTAAAAAGGACTTTCTTGTTAGAAAACAGACTAACTCATAGGTACTACCTTGTGCAATGTACTTATTAAAAACAGCACATCCCTGTAGCCCAGAGGGCTGACAGCTTCCTCCAAAGCTGTACTGCTGCTCTAAGCTAACCTCCAGGGGCTACTCGAGAGTGATGCAGCCTTCATCCCCTCCTACAGAGTCTGAACATATCATACCTACAACACTCTCAACCTCAGCTACCCTGAGAAATGCTATTCCTAGGGTGGCTACTGAACTTCACTTCTGGTAGAGAGGCAGTTTGGCTGAGCAGAGGAGAAAAAAAAAAACACCTATCCTTTTCAAAAAATTTCAAACAATTTTATGAAAGAATAACAGCATGGATTCAGTGCAACTGAGGGCTTTTTTCCTCCTGCTCAGACACAGGTAACATTTGTTTCCATTATATCACTCACCCATGACTTTTTATCTCACATGATGAAAATATAACAAAGAAATAAAACTGCCAAACTCTGAGCCTTATGACTGAGACAGGGAATGCTTGCAGACAGCACTGAAGAACAAAAAAGCACTGAACAAATTCAGTTCAAAAAGACTGATCATATCCTGAGGTGCAGCTAGGGCTTTTTTGTTGTTTTCTGTTAAAAGAGGCATAAAATCTTTAGAGATTTTTTTCTCCAAAGATGATATTTCTCTAGTTTACTAGATACACTGTTTTACTTTGCATGAACACCCTCTTTGACATTAAGTTCAGCCTTCGGGCTAGCATCGCTTATCTCTGTTTCCAAAAATCCTCATATTTGATCGTCACATTTATTAAGTCAGACTCTGAACCAACTTCCATCATTCTATAGACCTTTTCTCTTTCTCTTCCTCCAAAATGTAAGCAATCAAATAGTTTAAACGCTTGTAGGAAACTCATGAAGTTATAGATACAGTTTAACCATAAAGTATTGTACTCAATTCATTTTTCAAATAGTTGTCTGAATTTCAAATCTATAAGTGTTTGTAATTTCTAGAGGCCAAAAGGCATGGAAAAATGCTCAAATATTTAATATTTTACAACATACACTCCCCCGCCCCGATTTTATATTTGCTTAATTTACCTTCAAAAGCCTTAATTTCTTGGGTTATAGATCCCTTAATATTGAGTAGAGGAAGAAAACACTACCAACCCAATAGAATTTCTGTCAAATTCATCTTACTTGTTAGTCACCTATGCCTAAAGTTGAATAAACATGGACACATTTTTAAATTGAAGAACAATTTTTAATGAAAAACATATATCAGAAAACTTGGCAGCAAGAGTAACAATCTTGTGAGTGAATATAAAATGTTGAATGAGAAAATATATCTCTTGGTTGATATCAGCCAGTGGAAACAAGCATTTCAGTTACAGCATGTGGTCATCTTCGACTGCTAATTACCAGAGGTTCTAGGACTTAAAAATGCACATACCAGAACATTTTACCTTGAAGTAGCTTTACAACAGTAATTATACAGTGCATTATTTGGAAAACATATCAAGGCAAGTTGACTTGCCCTTGGAGAAACAAGGAAGTTTCATAAAATGAAGTAAGAACAAGAAAGTAGGAAATAACCTCCACCCCAAATTCTTACTTGCAAGCTACTGTTGATCTTAACACTACTGCTTGTAAGCTGCTCTCAATGCCTTTTAAACAGGATCTATGCGCCACTCTCCAGAATGATTTGTACTGGAGCCCCTCTGTGACATACATCCCAAATATACAGGGACGCCATATTCAGGTTTTCATAACTAAATCCTACACAAGGGTTAGGAGCTTCAGTATTCCTCACAATACAAGGACTGAGCACAAATGTGTCTTAGAAAGCATTCAACATTTGCAGAAAAAAACATGTTCACCTATGTATGCATGCATACATGCAAGAATAGGCGGGGAAGACGCCCGGCCTGGCTGAACAGAGAACTCTTGCTGGGACTCAAGAAGAAAAGGAGAGTTTATCACCTTTGGAAGAAGGGGCAGGCAACTCAAGACAAGTACAGGGATCTCGTTACGTCGTGCAGAGAGGAAATTAGAAAGGCAAAAGCCCAGCTAGAACGCAACCTGGCCACTGTTGTGAGAGACAACAAAAAATGCTTTTACAAGTATATTAATGACAAAAGGAGAGCCAAGGAGAATGTCCATCCTTTATTGGATGCGCGGGGGAACGTTGCCACCGAGGACGAGTATAAGGCTGAGGTACTCAATGCCTTCTTTGCCTCAGTCTTTAATAGTCAGAGCAGTTATCCTCAGGGTGCTCAGCCCCCTAAGCTGGAAGACAGGGATGGCGAGCAGGATAAAGCTCCCATAATCCATGAGGAAGATGTTAACGACCTGCTATGCCACCTGGACCCTCACAAGTCTATGGGGCC
>VZTQ01008427.1:0-33720 GCA_013400755.1 Pelecanoides urinatrix | reverse complement strand
AGAAGGACATTGAGGTGCTGGAGCGTGTCCAGAGAAGGGCAACGAAGCTGGTGAAGGGCCTGGAGCACAAGTCTGATGAGGAGCGGCTGAGGGAACTGGGGTTGTTTAGCCTGGAGAAGAGGAGGCTGAGGGGAGACCTCATCATGCTCTACAACTACCTGAAAGGAGGTTGTAGCGAGGTGGGGGTTGGTCTCTTCTGCCAAGTAACTAGTGATAGAATGAGAGGAAACGGCCATAAGTTGTGCCAGGGGAGGTTTAGATTGGACATTAGGAAAAAATTCTTTACTAAAAGAGTGGTCAGGCCTCGGAACAGGCTGCCCAGGGAAGTGGTGGAGTCACCATCCCTGGAAGTATTTAAAAGATGTGTAGATGAGGCGCTTAGGGACATGGTTTAGTGGGCATGGTGGTGTTGAGTTGACGGTTGGACTTGATGATCTTAGAGGTCTCTTCCAACCTTAGTGATTCTATGATTCTATCTATAGCTCCCATTTTGTTTACAATCAAACCATTCATGTAAAAAAACCCTGAGGAATATACTAAATTGCTGCTAGACACTCTAGCCTCTCACCCTTTCTAGCCAAAGCTGCCAATGTTAGACCTTAGGTTCTGTGCAGAAAGGATGTTGAAGGCACTGCGTGCTGCTGCTTCCTAAAGACAGGCTTGTCAGCTTTTGGGCATGCAGCCCAGGGAATAAAAAAGGGGAGGTCACAAATTTAGAACATGTATGTTCTCTTCATGTGAATATTTGCATTTGAAAATGTCTGTACCTGAGGATAAAAACCACACAGAACCAACAAAAACTGGTAGTGTAGTCAGCACGTTCATGAAAGTGCCATTAATAGCAACTTAATATGAGGTCATGTACATGGCTTAAGCCCCAAGAGATGATAATCTGGAAGGAAACACTGAGACAAAAGCTGAAAATGCAAAAGATTGCATTTACTACTTGTAGTCCTCACAGCCCAGAGCCTGATAATGGGAAGAGATGAAATGGTCCCAGGCCAGAAAGTGGACAAGGGACATATGGTAATGCCTGTTAAAGCAGGATGAAAAGGCTGGTTTGTTATTCTAGCCAGAGGGAGGAGAAAGAGGCGGTGGAAGGAGGGAAGAGTACGGACTGCAGCTATGAACTTTGCTCCCAAGAGGCAAAAGTGGATTTAACTTTTAGTCTGCCCTCACATTAAACCTAAACATGAAGCTGATTCCAGGCTTTTCAACAACAGGCGAAACTGAATATTGTTGCCCTAAGAATCTATGCGATGACAAAATTAAATATTTTGGTAGCCTTGAAATGGTTTCTGAGGAGGAGGGGAGCAGGGATAAGAAGAGAAGAATGAACTGGAGAGCTTCCAGGGACGAAAGGACGAGATGAACTGGGGTAGGCAAGGAATATCTCTCTTACTATCCTTAAGCCAAGAAGTATTTTGGAAAGCTATTTTATGAAAAAAATATCAAGATCTTAAAGCTGATTTCACAGATGAGCAAACCGAGCCACAAAGAAATGAAATGATTTACCCAACCTCTCTTAGCAGCTGAGTGTTTATTTTAAAACAAAATGCAAGTTTCTTTATTCGCAGAAAATGATTTATTTTTCTCTCTGCTAGGCCACAAGATCCTGCCACTGGCATTTCACAGCCTTATCTCCAGAATTACAGCATGTTGAGAATGCTGCTGTCTGTATTCTCTGACATGAATGAACAAATATATATAAAAATCACCCTCATCATAATGGCAACTCATAAACCATTGAAACCTGTGCCTACAATGAACATCACACAGTCCATTCCTCAAACTGTTACAAAGTTTTTCCCAGTGGCTAATCAGAAGCCTTCCAGTAATTGCATTTTTCCAGCCCACTACTTTTAGTTCAACCTATTATGGACAAAGAGAAAAGTTCATTATTTATTTTCTCACCCTCTTTAAATTCTACATATCTCGAGTCTGCTATTGTGTCTTCCCTGGGTCTCTTCTGTAGACACAGCAGCTCAAAATCTACCATTAAATTAATCTTTTCTTTTGGTCATAATTTTTAGCTCCTTTTCAACCTTTCTGAACTTTGTCCAGCTTGTCTGCATACTACATAAAGCATGATCTCCAGAACTGCTATGACACTAAGTTGAGACCTTATCAGTGTTGAGTAGAGCAGAAGGATTACTTCACGAGTCATCATTTTTTAATACCCTAGTAAGATGTTTGCAGTTTTTACAACAGATTAACACTGTTGATTCGGGTTCAGCTTGTGATTTACTGCAAGTCTAGATTTTTTTTCCCCTCTCTACAGAACTGGTACTTGCTCCCTTTTTGTAACTATGCACTTGATTATTCTTGATTACATATATTTACACATACACACACACTAATGCCGAGAACATTGCAACATGTGTTTCTCAGGTTGTCAAGATCCTTTTGAATTGCAATACCATGAACTAGAATGCTTATGTTCCTTCCCTAGTTTGTCTTATCTGCAAATGTAATAAGCATACTCTCTATTCCAGTCTCCAGAGAAGGAATGAAAATACAAGATAGTACAGACTCAGATCCCTGTAGCAGCACATGCTAAACAGCCTTTCATTTCTAACAATGGCCACTGATAGCTTTTAATAGTCAGGTTTTTTTATAATCATTATTCACCCACTTGATAGTAGCTTCATGTAGTCCATGCTTCCTTACCTGTTTATAAGTTTTGCATATAATACTATGTCAAAAGCTTCCAACAGACTATATCATATATATTCTCCTTATTTTAACTTCTTTACCCAGAAGTCCTGTTGCCCCGTTAATTATTTTGGCTTGACACTATTAGTTTGGGCTGTCGCACATTTCCTTGTTTTCTCCTAGGTATCTATTAAACATCAGATTGTATGTTCTGGTATTTTTCCAAGGCAGGATCTTAAGCTGATCTATCTGAAATTCCTTGGTGGCTCCTCCTCTTTCCCTTTCTGAAAACAGGCATCAGGTTTGTCTTTTTCCACTACTCTGGAACCTGACTTGACCTCTGTGAGTTTTCAAAAATGGCTAATGACCTCAAGATTGTTCCAGCCAGGTTTTTAAGTGTTGTAGGATGAAGTTTCTGAGGCCCGTCAGATTTGAAGATCTAACTCCTCTAAGTACTCTCTAGCCTACTTTCTCCTGTTCTAGCCTTGGATCTTGCTTTTTTATGGCAGATATAAACTCTGTTTGCCACATGATCCCAGCTGACCTTTTCAGTGAAGATTAAAGTAAAAAAAGCACTAAAGCACCTTGGCCTCCCCTAGGTCATCTATTAAGAGTTTCTCCCCTCTGTTGTACAGCAGACTAATACTCCTCTTGATCTTCCTCTGGTTAATAACGTACTAATAGTTTGTTATCATTGATGTGCCTTGCTAACTGTATCTCTACCACAGTTACTCCTATTTTGCACTTTATCAGAACATTAATCTTTTCTCCTCTGCTACATATTCTACTTTCTCCATCACACTTCATTCTGCGTGATTAAAAAAATCAAACACTGGTATACTAGTACATAAAAGGAGACGTTCTTTTTGTCTGCACCAACATATGCATTTCTGCCTGAAAAATGTCATGGTGTTATGAATTTTTCAGTATTAGGAGGAATAGAGGTGCTATATAAACAATGCTTTAACCATTTATTGATTGGTGCTTTAACAACATCTGACTCTGCTAAAATCACAATTAGATGACTGGAAACTCATTGTTTTATTTAGACTCAATATTGCACCATCGCCAATATTGGAGACTTGAGTTTAGGGATAAAAATTGGTGCTGACAAACAAATTCACTGGAAAGAAAATAATATCGAAATTAAACATATCTCAGCACTGGACTTTTGGCATGTTTCTCAGTACAGCTATTGAGAGGTGGGTATAACAGAAAGAGTTCCCCCAGTGCCTGGCAACAGTGAGGGCACCATCTGGGTTCTGTGGTCTCAGAAAGTGCAAGGAGAAGGGGAGGGAAAAGTCAGGAAGGGGGGTGAGAGGGAAATGTTATGAAAGGAGATGACTGCCATGGCAAGTGAGAATAAGAGAGAGGGAGAGGACAAATATTTTGCTACCTTCAGGGCCTGAAAAAGCCCCTGGTATCTCTGTCCTTCAAATGTGAAATTTATTACTTAAATCCCAGGAATTATTTTTTTCTTCTCCAAAATACCTCTGAAAGAAAACAATAAGAGGAATGAAGTAAAAATAAAAGCTTAGCCTTTTAAAGCTTGTTTAAATCATTCACTTGAACTATTTTTTGAAAAAGGGTCCACTCCTGACCCTTACTGCAGTGAAACTATTCATGTGGGCAGGGATTACTTACATGAGTAAGAATCACAAATGTATTTCCTAATACACTTACGCAAAAAAAAAATTGGATCCATTTTTTCTGCATGTTTCATGGATGCAATATGAAACAATGAAGAAAA
Organism: Pelecanoides urinatrix; assembly: GCA_013400755.1. Classification (NCBI taxonomy): domain Eukaryota; kingdom Metazoa; phylum Chordata; class Aves; order Procellariiformes; family Procellariidae; genus Pelecanoides; species Pelecanoides urinatrix. The sequence goes on along the minus strand of VZTQ01008427.1, from coordinate 29,315 downwards.
GGCTTCAAAAGTGATCTTATTTCTGTTTATCTCAAGTTGGAAAGAAAACAAATTAATAATTTGCAAACCAACAAGAATTCAACCTTGAAATGCCTCTGGTCATCAATTGTTGCAAGAAAGGAAAAACAAAATGCAAAAGAAAACTGAGGATTACATTTTAAAATCAAGAAAAGAACAGCTTCTATACAGAAGAAATGTTTGCTTTATACTCTGCACAGATGCTGTACAAGCAAAATTCTCAGTATATTAATATAAACTGTCTGAAAAAATTCGACCCGATTTCATAAGACCAGCAAAAACAAAACAAAGGGAAGCATGACGTTTATGGGCTTTTTCCTCTAGCACAACCATGCAAGCTGAGCTGTGAAACTGTGATGGAAATATTAGAGCTGTTGTGCCTGAAAAAACGCAGTGATCATTTCATTCTTCCTGTCTTTTAATGCTCCAGGGTTTTGGAGACGAATAGGAGCAATAAGTTCACTTTGCAGAATTAATGCTGTAATTCTTTATCATAAGAGCAGAGCATTACCTCAATCTGATTTTTCTACAAAATGGTTCAAAGTCTATTTTTAATGATGGCCCTAATTTGTTAACACCTTTTAAATTATTAATCCCCTTTATATTCAAGTAGTTATTGCATGTCATAACAATGTATCTATGCAGGGAAATTTAATAGTATTTTCTGCATGTCAAGAAAAGGCTTGTTCTGCAAAATGCTATTAAAACTGATAATGAGCTAAATATTTGCCATAGCAAACACTGAAATTACTATATCAATCAACTTTGGGTTCTCTTATTCAATAAACAAAATTTAACCTATTAACTTTGCCTAATTTTAGGCAGGAAAATGCTTGTTTTCAGGCATATCTTGCCCTTGACTTCATATCTTTGTCATCTGATAACTACATTTTCCTGGCCAATTAAGCCATTGTTTTGAATCAGATGTAGTAATATAAGCCTTTTATTCTGTCTTGAATACAACTGTATTACTAGATCCTGAATGCGATTTTTTCTGAGCAAATTTAGACTACATTTTAAAGCACACATATATCACAGGAAAATGATAAGCTATGTTCCTGAAGACACCTTTCACATTAAAGGGAAAAAAAAAAGATTTATAAGGAAGCCAAAGGTAAAATAAAACCTTATATTGCAAATCTCTTAACTGTTCAGATTTCGATATCTCCACAGATTTGTCTATGTGGAACGATGTTTGTGTTAACATTTTAAGAAAATAACTCCAAAAATATAAAAACTGCATGCAAGCATCACCACTGACAGGCACACGAAGGCAAGCGTCCTCTTTCATGAGCATCTAAAGCATAAATCTGAATGCTGATCGAATACCTAACATCCAATTCAGTGAAAAAAGAGGCAGGTTCCATCTCTGAAGAGTACACATAGGCTGAAATGGTTTATTGCATAAGATGAGAGCCTTCCCTCAACAGCGTCTGCTGGTGTGTGATGTTGCTGTTCATCCATCAGTGGCTATATTCACCCGCTCACTTGCTTTTGTCATGGCAAATCGTTGTGTGATCAAGAGGGATCAAAGCGCACCCTCTAGAGGCCACACGCCACTCCTGGCACGCCTCGGCCCCCTACCCCAGGGTTGTACTTGGCCCTACATCACCTCTTGCAGACCAGAGGCGGTCATGAGAGGGGTATTAAAAATACCAGTTTTGCACTGGTGTCTTGATGTAAAATGCTAGAAAGGAGTGTTCTCTTGCAAGTGCATCCTGCCTAGCGTTGCTGTCCAGGACAGTATGGGTGCACCGACAAAATGAGTAAGACTTTCTTACCCCTGCCTGCAGTAAGGGCCACATCTTGCTCATGCTGGACTCCATCATGAAGCTCATAATAACTTCAAAGAAAAACATACCCTACACTTGTGTATCACAGGGGAATCAAAGTTGAGTCAAAAGGCATGCTCCAACAGTTTCGAGGAAAAGAGATGTATATACTAATTCGATAACCTGTGGTTCTTACTCAAAGACAATTTCTTAATATAAAATATTTTCAATGAAATGCTGTAGAGCCACTCCTGAATGGAAATTAACTGTGCTGTAAGTGTCATTTAGGTGAGACAAGGCTACTTGAAAAGGCTTATGCTTGTGGACCTTGTTCCTCAGTTTACAATGAAATTATTTCTTCTTTTCTCATATTTCACATCCTGCTATACCTCATTGCTGCTAAATAAAGCACCTGTGTTAAAGAATACCAATTTCATTTAATTAGGAACAAAACCAGTATTAAACTATTTTTCCTATATAAATTACAGGAAGAGTTCACCAAAAAGTACCAAAATTCCCCTCAGAGCAATACTGTCATGTGTTAAATCTCTTACACTTTGCTCTCCAAGATAGTACTCCGTTCATTAAGAAACAATTTTCTATTAAAGATCTTGCTTTTCATAATGATTAATAAAAATGGTGATTTTTCAAAAGGATACCATGGATTGGTCGTAAATACATGTAATATCTTAAACTGTTTCATGGTTTTCTCTGGTTATCAAGATAGATCCCATTCTCAGATACAAGTTTGCAGTCATTCATGTATAAAACTGCACTTGATGTAATCAAGGCTGAGTTCACATCAGGAATTTGTGCGTAAAAACAGTTAAATGATAACAGCAATTATCCCCCCAGTGAGCATAATAAAGCCAGGAAATTCTGAATTACTTTAAGGTTAAATTTAAAAGAATCTCAAATTTACAGAAAGATTGCTGCTGAAGGTTCAGAAACATTCTCAGATTCCTTGTAGTGACATGCAATACATAACAAGCTACCATTAGCGGCTGCAGTTTCAGTTAAAACTGATTTAAAAAACATACTTTGTACTTTCAAGTATTTCTGCTTACAATACCACTAATATGACAGGAAAACGAGGAAGAAAGAGCAACTTTGCAACAGGGGAGTGTTGCTCACTTCTGTCTCATACTGTGCCAATACAGAGAAGTACACCATCGGAGGTACACCATGCAGAGACACGCACCATCAGCCAGCTAAACCCAACCCTTCGAGGCAGCTACTGAGACTGAGCCACTGTGGCTTGATCTGAGATTGGTCTAAGGGCCAATTTTTTCAGGTGATTATATTTGCTAATAATGATTTGTTAATCTTACTTTTAGCATATAAAAATTTGGCAAAAATCTCAAACTAGAGAAATAAAATTGTGTATAGCAAAGCAAACATGAAAGAACCTGAGGGGTCTCAGGTAGGTATGAAAAACAGAAAGATTACCACATAGGCAACAGCCAAACATATATATATATATTTTTTTTATATACATATTTTGTGCAGTCTGGATGTACAGCCTGGAGAACCACCAAAATCAGCCAATGGAGACAACTCTGGAATAAGGAAGGAACTATGAAGAGTTAGGACTAATCAAAAAACTGAATTGAACTTANTAAACAAAATTTAACCTATTAACTTTGCCTAATTTTAGGCAGGAAAATGCTTGTTTTCAGGCATATCTTGCCCTTGACTTCATATCTTTGTCATCTGATAACTACATTTTCCTGGCCAATTAAGCCATTGTTTTGAATCAGATGTAGTAATATAAGCCTTTTATTCTGTCTTGAATACAACTGTATTACTAGATCCTGAATGCGATTTTTTCTGAGCAAATTTAGACTACATTTTAAAGCACATATATATCACAGGAAAATGATAAGCTATGTTCCTGAAGACACCTTTCACATTAAAGGGAAAAAAAAAAGATTTATAAGGAAGCCAAAGGTAAAATAAAACCTTATATTGCAAATCTCTTAACTGTTCAGATTTCGATATCTCCACAGATTTGTCTATGTGGAACGATGTTTGTGTTAACATTTTAAGAAAATAACTCCAAAAATATAAAAACTGCATGCAAGCATCACCACTGACAGGCACACGAAGGCAAGCGTCCTCTTTCATGAGCATCTAAAGCATAAATCTGAATGCTGATCGAATACCTAACATCCAATTCAGTGAAAAAAGAGGCAGGTTCCATCTCTGAAGAGTACACATAGGCTGAAATGGTTTATTGCATAAGATGAGAGCCTTCCCTCAACAGCGTCTGCTGGTGTGTGATGTTGCTGTTCATCCATCAGTGGCTATATTCACCCGCTATATATCTTTTGTCATGGCAAATCGTTGTGTGATCAAGAGGGATCAAAGCGCACCCTCTAGAGGCCACACGCCACTCCTGGCACGCCTCGGCCCCCTACCCCAGGGTTGTACTTGGCCCTACATCACCTCTTGCAGACCAGAGGCGGTCATGAGAGGGGTATTAAAAATACCAGTTTTGCACTGGTGTCTTGATGTAAAATGCTAGAAAGGAGTGTTCTCTTGCAAGTGCATCCTGCCTAGCGTTGCTGTCCAGGACAGTATGGGTGCACCGACAAAATGAGTAAGACTTTCTTACCCCTGCCTGCAGTAAGGGCCACATCTTGCTCATGCTGGACTCCATCATGAAGCTCATAATAACTTCAAAGAAAAACATACCCTACACTTGTGTATCACAGGGGAATCAAAGTTGAGTCAAAAGGCATGCTCCAACAGTTTCGAGGAAAAGAGATGTATATACTAATTCGATAACCTGTGGTTCTTACTCAAAGACAATTTCTTAATATAAAATATTTTCAATGAAATGCTGTAGAGCCACTCCTGAATGGAAATTAACTGTGCTGTAAGTGTCATTTAGGTGAGACAAGGCTACTTGAAAAGGCTTATGCTTGTGGACCTTGTTCCTCAGTTTACAATGAAATTATTTCTTCTTTTCTCATATTTCACATCCTGCTATACCTCATTGCTGCTAAATAAAGCACCTGTGTTAAAGAATACCAATTTCATTTAATTAGGAACAAAACCAGTATTAAACTATTTTTCCTATATAAATTACAGGAAGAGTTCACCAAAAAGTACCAAAATTCCCCTCAGAGCAATACTGTCATGTGTTAAATCTCTTACACTTTGCTCTCCAAGATAGTACTCCGTTCATTAAGAAACAATTTTCTATTAAAGATCTTGCTTTTCATAATGATTAATAAAAATGGTGATTTTTCAAAAGGATACCATGGATTGGTCGTAAATACATGTAATATCTTAAACTGTTTCATGGTTTTCTCTGGTTATCAAGATAGATCCCATTCTCAGATACAAGTTTGCAGTCATTCATGTATAAAACTGCACTTGATGTAATCAAGGCTGAGTTCACATCAGGAATTTGTGCGTAAAAACAGTTAAATGATAACAGCAATTATCCCCCCAGTGAGCATAATAAAGCCAGGAAATTCTGAATTACTTTAAGGTTAAATTTAAAAGAATCTCAAATTTACAGAAAGATTGCTGCTGAAGGTTCAGAAACATTCTCAGATTCCTTGTAGTGACATGCAATACATAACAAGCTACCATTAGCGGCTGCAGTTTCAGTTAAAACTGATTTAAAAAACATACTTTGTACTTTCAAGTATTTCTGCTTACAATACCACTAATATGACAGGAAAACGAGGAAGAAAGAGCAACTTTGCAACAGGGGAGTGTTGCTCACTTCTGTCTCATACTGTGCCAATACAGAGAAGTACACCATCGGAGGTACACCATGCAGAGACACGCACCATCAGCCAGCTAAACCCAACCCTTCGAGGCAGCTACTGAGACTGAGCCACTGTGGCTTGATCTGAGATTGGTCTAAGGGCCAATTTTTTCAGGTGATTATATTTGCTAATAATGATTTGTTAATCTTACTTTTAGCATATAAAAATTTGGCAAAAATCTCAAACTAGAGAAATAAAATTGTGTATAGCAAAGCAAACATGAAAGAACCTGAGGGGTCTCAGGTAGGTATGAAAAACAGAAAGATTACCACATAGGCAACNCTGGGGGGGGGGGGAGGAAGGGGCTGGAATGAATAATCCATTTTTTAATCAAAACTGTCATTTAAAATATTAAATAAAAAATAAAGTTTCAGCTAACTCTTGCAGCAATGAAACACATATCAACCGCTAACACCTCAGAATCACAATTAAAACAACACTGATGGAGGGAAACTTTTTTCATCTGTTTCCAGGAAGCTGTAGAGCACAATCCTTCAGTCTTCTAAGCGATGATTACTTCAGAAGCTCTTAAGCCCTTGTTTTATCCATGGAGACTGAGATTCTCAGGCACATAGGAAACCTCAGTGCAGTCTAAATAAAATGCAACAGCCTCCTTAATATCTAGACCACAAAGTCCTGTGTACACAGAAATTACAAGGTCAGGAAAAAAACCTTTTCCCCTTAACTAAATGTGGCTGTTTATGTTGGACATTAGCACGTCCCACACATGCATCCTTAGAGACAAATACTTGAAAATGTTTACAACTAGAGAGGCACTGAAGACTCAATGATTATGAGAACTTGAACACAAAGCTCAACTTTACGGAACTCAATAATGGACAACATATCTCATTTTAAGCCTGACAATAGGCAATGATCATAGACAATTTTCTTCTTTCTTTCCATTAGAAACATCCCTCTCTCAAACACCCCCAAACACAGTGGCATCTCACAATACAAAAATACAAACCAGTATGTGTCTCTGCAGTGCTTGGTGTACACGTAAGTCAGGGAAAGAAACACCCTTTTTCTCCAGAGAGGCTCCATCTATCAATCTGGAGCATTCACAGCAGAGTGAGATGACTGAAATTGGTAGAAGAAAATCAAACACACATCTATTTCACATGGAGCAAAAGAACGTAAGGAAGACCAACTAACTGCCTGGCCATAACCGCTTCCACAGGATGCGCTTCCTGTTCAACTGTGATGAAGCCATTTTCCTGAAGTGGTGTCTCCTTGAGCAGAATGCTTGCTGGATGCAATTTGAGTGGGTTTTATTGATGTTTTGATCTATTTGAAGATTGATGCCTTTTGTACTCTCTTCCCTTAGATATAACTTCTGCAGAAGACAAATATAGCCTCAGACTTTTTTTCATGAATGAGTCCTATGCAAACAATAGCCTTGCCAGCTTCTAACTTAGGTAGAAGCTTTTCTGTAGGAAGCTCTTACTAACCGAGGCAGCTATAGTTGAATCTGAGGATAGAAAGAGGAGTGACATTTAGAAAAGAATTTCACTTGAGAACCTGGAGCTAGGGAACTATTGCAGATAAGACTACTAGAAGGGGCTCCAAGATCAGAAAAAAAATGCCTTAATTAAGTTGCCATGGAAGGAAAAAAAAGAATTGATGAAAAGGGGAAAAAAGCATTTGACAAGGGCTCAAAAGATGAGCCATTTGGCTTGTAAATATTTTGATTTCTCTTTATAAAAGACTGGCATCACAGGACTCAGTACAGCTTTATGGGAATCAGGAGTTGTCAAGGCACACAGCAGTACTGTAATTTTATTTATTTGAGGATCTGGATTCAATTACTGAACTCTGAACCTGGAGAAAAATCAGAGTCTGGTTTCAGAAGTATCAAAACATACTAGTCTAGAATGGATAAAGAGACTATTTGGATCTCACATCTGTGTTTCTAGAAAAAACATCCTCGATCATAAATAAGGATATAAAGCATTTGATTTGAGTTCAGTTGCAGCTCTAGTAAGAGTTTAAGTATGAGTGCATTAACTCAATAAGATGAATTCAGAAATCTAGCTGCTTTCCTGCTTTAGAAAATTATGTAAGGAGAGGAGTCCTGAATTATGTAAGAGACTTTGAATAACAAAGCTTCCTAGCACTTAGACCATTTAAGAATAAGCAGCAAGCCTTCCCTCTACATTGGTCTACTTCTTGCTGGTGAAGCCCTTGTTCTTCCTGCCCTTTTGGAGTGGATACCAATCTACTGTGCTCAGCTGAGTGATACAGACTAGTCCTACTGGACAATATAACTGGAAAATAAATAAAAAGGAAACAGGGTCCTTACATCTTCATTCTACCTCCTTCCATCAATCATGTTCATAAGAAGCAACTACATTCCATCATATCCAATTAATACTTAGACTATGTCATAATCCTTATAATCACTACAAAATCTTCTTCTAAACCCCAGCATGTGTCAGATAATTCCTTTCTCCGAGGTTACTGCAAAGATGGAAGGAATGAATTTGAAGTCCACATTGGATAGAATAGATACAGAGTTTGAATGACAGACAACTTTAGACATCATTTTACCCTTTAGATTGTCCATTGATGCTGTGGAAGGTCCATTGCCAGATATTTTTTTAAGAACAGGCAAGACAAACTTCTCTTAGAAATAACATAAATACAGTTGCTCCTACATTGGGGCTGGAGAAGATGACTTCTTAAAGTCCCTTCCATTACTATTTTTTTAAGATCCTATGTTTATTGTCCTGGCTCATTAAATTCCACAATTCTGGAAAAGACTAGAGATGATGCTGCCAAGGTGATTTGGATATCTTCAAATTAACCCCACAGGCTTTGGCACCGAGAAACAGAAAGACTGCCAACTGCTCTTCACATTTTCCCTAGCCTGCCTCTGATCCTTCTAACTGGCATCTAGTTAAAGTAAGACTGAACTTGTACACCTCTGTGTTTAAATGAATCAAAGTCCCATAGTTTACAGAAACAAATGCTAGAACCAGATTATTTAAAAAGCAGATTGTACCTACGTGGAATCTGAATGTAGCTTTGATTGTCCTATCCAAGTATCTCTAAGTAAATAAAACCTCTGTCTCCATGCCTTATCACATTCAAGCCATGCGTCCTGGATATTTGCATCTTCACAAGTGGTGAAGATTCCAGCTTTCTCCATCAGAAGATGATTCTTTTATCTTTACAGACTATATTGAGGACAAATCTTTTTCTAAGATTGTCATTAACACGTATCAAAAGAAACCCAGGGAGCATACTCAAAGAGGGTGGCTGAAAGGTGCTTTACAATATTGGGAAACAAATTAATTGAGTGAAAATTAATGATAATTATACTTAATAACTTAAAATAAACTTAAAATATTATAATACAACTGGGAAGAGGCAACAAAGTTGCAGTTTGTTGTTATTTGGCTTACAATTTCAAAAGATGCAAAACGTTTGCTACTGTGTCAGCCTTATTGACTATACTCAGCTTTAACTGTTCTTACTCAGATATAGATAAGCTGTTAAATGGTGAGAGCCCCAAGTAGTAGGCTAAGTTATTGCACATACCTAACGTCTAACTCAAGGGTTCAAGGCTCAGCTAGGCAAGTTAACAGAACGTTATACAATTATGTACGTATGAAGTACTTTAGCAAACAGCATCTGAAGAAACGCCACAATATTATTATGACAATGAATAGCGCATGATGGTAGTCTCTTTCTACAAATATCAGATGTGACAGTACGCAATTTATCTGCATTGAAACGATGGTTTCAAACTTGCACTGCAAGGAATCTAAGTTCCTGAATTGACACTCAATTCACTTTGGAATTGAAAGGGATGGAGAGATGTCATGTGTTGCTTTGAAACCACCTTCCAGCAGTTCTAAAGGACTTACACTGATGTCTTCTTCAGTCTAATCAAGGAGAGAGAGTAACAGTGGCCTGATGTTTTGATTCTGTGGTGACAAAACTGGCATGAAGAAGGAATTATACTGCAGTCAGCACAGTATTACTTTATGCTGCAGATTGTGCATAGTATTACCATCTCCAGATGGCTCAGGGAACAAGGGATTTAATTTGAAAAAAAGTGTTGCAAGAATCTAAACGTAGAACTTAAACGTAAGATCCTAATGATTGAAATGTAAGATCCTGGATCTGCTGCACAATGTACTATTGTGGACCAAATTGTACATTTTAAGGTAACCCTTAAAAATCATACTAGGACTTAAAATAAAATAAAAAAATAGCTCGAGTATATGTAGTCTACAAAAACTAAAAAAACAAACAAACCCCAAACAAAAAAACAACAACAAAACAAAAACACTTTAAAAAAAAAGCAAGCATCTGTAAATGCTTTTAAAAGGTTAGGGTTACCTCAAAACCTCCCAGAAAACAGGGAAGCCTGTGGGATGTATTGATACAGAGATGTATTGTTGCACGTACACAATGATGTGCATATATATATTCTGTAGGTATAACCGAGGATCAGAGTTCAAAATGCTCTGGAAAATCTAAACATGGGTGCAAAAAACCGTAGACCTCCAGCTCAAATGGGAAAAAGTACTCTGAAAATAAACACTTATTGTCTCTTCAATCAAAGGTTAAAATTGATTCATTGCTGACTTCGTCCATTTGCCAATTGTTGACAGCTGTCAATATAGGGATTTGATTTCTTTATCCAAGCATCACAAACACTACATTAGTATCTTCAGAGAAAGATCTTGACTGAGCTGCAGTTTCACTGCCCCAACTCAATTACTGCATTCTTGAACCGCAATGTATTCATTTGTGGGCAGTGGGGCAGCCAGTGGGAGGGTATTGATTGGAGTATAATGTCCTGTGTAGCAGCTAGAGTAAGATGAAAAGTGTTTTCTGCTTAATGGGTTGGTATTAAGTAGGTGGGAATGGCTTCTAATTAGCCAACAATTGCTGTGTTTCTCAGTTTCCCTCCTTTCCCTCCTCCTGTCGGTCACCAGCTGCCAATCTCTCTCTCTCCTTTTCCCTTTTTGTGTGGAGTTCATTGCTCACTGCAGTGAAAGCCTTTGTTTAAAAAAGAGGGCTCCCAGGGTCTCATCTGCCAGGGTACAGCTTGCTGCCTGCGATGAGTAGCAACTGTCAGTTTATTTTATCTCAACCTTTTCATCATTCTGCTGAAACTGGTCGAGTGAAACCACCTGAGAGACCTGAGGATTCAGTACCTACAAGTCATTAGCCAGGACTGCTCAGTCTCTCCCCACACAGCAAGTCAACTGAACACTGCTTAAAATATAGCCCACTTTAACCCCGTATTTTCCTACAGACGTATTAGAACTCTTCCTGCATCTTCTGGATTTTAGTTTCATGATCATTCCTTAAATATACTACATCTGTGATTAGTGAGTAATATATTTTCCAGTGCTTCTCAACACAAATGCTCAGACAACACTCTTTAGAAATACAAAATATAATATACTAAAATCTATTTATTAGAATACTTCCAATCAGAACTTCCCTTTTATCTAGGCTATGTTCGCCAGCATGAACATCATACCTAGCAATTCCCCCAATTATTTGAACGTCTGCTTACCTGGAAGTCTCTGATAATGCATCTCAGATAAAAGGGACAAATTCTGCTCGTAGATACATTTGTGCAACCCCCCTCAAATCCACAAGATTTTATGGGCATAACAAAAAGCAGTATTTGGTCCACAATTTTTAGCATATTTGCAACATTTTCCTCTCTTTGCCATACAGTTTCTCACTCTGTATGTACGTATATATGTACATATACTCTACATGTACATCCACCTTCCAAACAGCTAATGTAATTGTGGTACAATCATTAAAAACTTATGAAAGCATGTGAGAGAAAGACATATTTTATTTTGAACTAAAACCGAATTAAATATATCTAAGTTAAATTTCAAAGTCATTAGCCTGAACAAGCTTTTTCTGGTAATCACAGCTAACTTATTGCAGTCATTACTAACAGTTTTGATACAGCAACTGAAGTATTGCTTTCCCCTATGTAAACAGCGAGCATTTCAAGATATATAAGAGATGACAATATCAGAAACCCAGTTATCCTCCAATATATCAGTTGATTTCCTATTGCTTAAAACTGTCAATATTTCATCTCAATTATTTTCTTACTGCAGCATAAGTGTGCATACTTGTATGGATATCAACAAAATAAAATATAATATGCTTTAATATTATTCTCAAAACTGAGCTAAAGGTACCAGTGAGGATAAACTCACTCTCGGGGAATTATACATCTCAAAATGTTGTTCAGCAGATTGAAAGGTTCTGGAGTCAAAGGACTGGGCTCCATAGCACCCTGAAGTGACATTTTCCACCAGAAGAACAAAACTGTAAGGTAAACAGAGGGCTGCAAGTGCTGCACCCAGGATAAGAAGTCAACGGATACCCCAGAACCGACCATGCCGCATGCATCCCTCTCCCCTCCTGGTTCCTACCAACTATAACTGATTTTCCTTGACACCAGCTACTGGGGCATGATCTAGAGTTTCTATTCCTCAAATTCCTTGGGTGCATAACATGAGCTGAGCAAGACTACCCTATGGCATACTCATCCTCCATTTTTGAGGTTTAATTTTATATCAGCAACAAGTTGAATGCACTGTACTATCACTTAGATGCCCAGTTGAGATGCGTAGATGCAATCAAACAGCTCAATGTCTATGTTCACATGATCTGTAAATATCATACCGTATGAAATACACCTTCACAAAAAAGACACGGTTTGATGATCAGCTTTCACAGACATTTTCATTAGCATATGAATAAGCATAAGGTTTAGATATGAGAGGTGCTGGGCACACTTGCAGTTCCTATGTGAAAAACTGCTGCAGAAGATTAATTCCCCACAGGAGCTGATACCAGCTACATGGTGTTTGACTAACATAAAAAAATATGCCAGAATTTTTAGGAAAAGGAATTGTATTAAACCACTGTAGCAACCATGGGGAAAAAAAAAAAGAAAAAAACTTTGATTCAGAACAATTTCCAATTGGCCTCCCCTGATCAATTACTCTACCTGATACTTATTAATGTCAGTGTCATAGGATAGTAGCTACATGTTCAAAATGATGTACTTGTATGACACACTACGGAAAATACTGTATAATTACTTGGCTCTGTGACAAGACTTGTATGAGCCCTTGAATGGGAATATTCTGTATTACAGATAATATTGAATGCTTAACTGAGTGAGTAGAAACAAGTGGATGAGCCTGGGGGCATGGTCATCTACTTAAGCATGCATTTGGATCTTCAAGCTAATTAATCACCTAGTTGTATACTTAAACTTAGTCAATCATTCACACAGGTGATTAAGGTCTCTTTAAAGTCTATTTTGATATTCACAATTTTATATTAACCAACTTACCAAGATACTCAATATGAAGTGTGATTCTTTCCAGTGTATTCTCTGATCACAACGTAATAAAAACACAGAGCATGAAGAACAGTGCCAAAACAGTAAGTATGAAAAAACTGAAACACCACTCTTAAAAACCCCCTGTTGATTTTACTACACGCACAAAAGATATACCTAATAAGGTATAGATTGAGATGCTAGCTACTGGCTATAGAGGTAACTGACTCATGCTCCTCAAATATTGACTGAAAACATACATAAAATTGGGGTTTGGAATGATGGTGTGGGGCCAAAAAGGGAGAGAGAATAATTTGCAATATGAAAGAGAAGAACAGGAGAGAAAACAAAAGAGAAGTAGGGCACAGAGCAGACAGGGAAGGAGGAGAAACAAAAAGAAAATAACTGTTTTAGAAACCGTTCAAAAAAATCACAAAATATTCCTGATCATTACAGAAAAGAATATAAAGAGAGGTGGATTTTTGGGCAAAAGAAATATGGTTTCATAAATGCATTAACTGTGGAAGTATGACACTTTTAAAAATAGGTTCTAAATGTAAATCATTTAAATCTTGTCTATCTTCAGACCACAGAATCTTAATAAAACCAGCAATTTGTTACTTAAACATAAGAGGAACATAAAAGGATACGTCTAGGCAGGGGACGGCATCTCAGAAAAAAAAACCCTCAGAGATGCAGAAAAGAAAGCTGGCTTGGGAGACCAAGGAGAAGGAAGGTGTTTGATACACTGACTGTGACTCCTGAGATGACCTAAGGGTTCTGTTACAGAAAATATGCACTGAATACAGTTTCTTTGTCTTGGCTTTGATTTTCTGTGTCCAAAGATTGTTGGGGAGCTTTTGGTAAGGAAGGGTTTGCAGCAGAGAACTGTTTTCATGTTGGCCTGAGGTCAATCTCTCTCAGTTGGCATGTTTGCAGACAGCACCAATAAAAGGTTCTTTATGAAGTCTAAATGACAACAACCTTCTCAATATTAAACAAAACATAAAAGTCTGCTCTTTGGTTCTTTCTGAGGATCAATTTTCCCTTTTGAGAACAAGAACATAAAACCACCAGAGACATCTCTGCTCATGTATGCAGCAAAGGAAAGCGGCCTATGATGGGCACATGCGGAGAAGCCCTAGGGCCACTTCAAAGTATGCCAACTGGTTATTCCTCCTTTGGCCCTGCAACCATCAGGGGACTGCCAGAGCACAGCAGCTGCCAGCTGTTCTGCTTTATGACTCTTCTCTCTGTCAATGCATTTCTTATGCTCTGGGCTGCAGGCAAACCTAAAACTTCTAGGTGCCTCCGAATCAAGGATTTCTCCAGAAGTGACCTAATGTGGTTGGGCAAGAGCTTCAATTTCTTTTGCACCATTCAAGTGTCCTACAAAATCACAGCAGGAATGAGCTTCTGCCCTGAGAATTTTCACTTTTTAAACTGGTAAGGAACTCCACTTTTGGTAGAAGTACTGGCAGTGCAGTGCACAAAGCTACACTAGTTCAGTGCATAAAGCTACACGAAAGGGTCTGACAATATACTGTAGTTCGAACACCACTTCCAACTTTTTTTTCCACAAGAAAGAACAATTCACCTTATTTAGGGAACCATTTCTGCTGATCTAGAAAGCTTGTCTGAGAAAACACAGCTGGATGCCAACGACGTTTAGCACAGGATGTGTCTAAAGCAAATGCATGGTGAGATTTAGATGTTTCCATAGAAAGTATTAGATGGAAGAAAAATCTAGATGAGATCCAAATTCTCCTCTGGTTAAGATGTTTTTATATAACTGTAGTTGACAAGAACACTCACAATCACATTAGACAGGATGATAGTGAACTTTTTGAAGTTATAACAGCACTTAGACATACAAGAACTGCCAACTCTTGGCAAACACTATGAAGAAACTTCTCCTAACACATTATTCCATGATTAAATATTAAAATATTCTGCGAAGCCTCCTCTCAAATCTGGTACTGCCAATCTACAGACTTAGCCTAGATCTGATCCTGTCTAGCAATTCCCAATTATTTACGGCAGTATTTAAAAAGAAATCACAGGAAAAAAACCGTCACAGTGCATTTGTACAAAGCATAAGAACACTAAATATCAGCACTCCTCTGTCATGTTTTTTCAGACAAACTTCATCCATCAGCAGAAAACAACAAGATATTGCACTCATGGCAAAACTGACATAGATGTTTAATCGGTGTTCTCAGACTCTTCATTGAGAATCTGGTGCATCAGATTCTTCTCTTCACTCTTGATTCTTTCTGTAGTCAAAGCAATAATCACTCTCACTTTCTAAAAATATCAGAGTATATCTCTAAGCAGACTTAATCAAATACTTAAAGACCAAACCCCAATTAATAATAAATAACATAAGATATATAACCACATAAGCCAATTTTCTGAAACACACTTGTTCCATGTCGTCAACATCTATATGTAAGCATGCTGTTTTTCAACATTTTCTTAAGGTATTTTGCATTAATATCAAAGGTTCAGCAGTACACAAAATGACTGAGATTTTTTAAAATTAAAAGTGAGATAAGCTAATATTCAGCAACTGATGAGTGCTAGGTGATGTGAATAAGAAGAGGCAGTGCAAGTTTAGAAAATTCTAAGGAAAAGAAATAATGACAGAACCACCTCTAAACAGTGTTTTTTTTTTTTTTTTGCTAATCATTTCCTTAAATGTATATATTTTGGCATTTCTAACCACAGTATTTTTCCAGAATTCAGCAAATTATTCTGTTTGATAAACCCCACAAAAATGCGCAGAAGCCATCCTGTGAATTTCAGTAGAGGACACTGAAGCATTTGAGCTACTTTTGAAATATGCTTATTAAGAAGTGAGCCTGTGTGCCTCTGGCACAGGGACAGCCTTGGAGTCTGTACTTGGTCACACGCACTCTCCATAATTTAAAATATCATAGTTCTTATTTAACAGTGTGAACAAGTATATAATTCCCGTATTTCACCTTCAGTTGTATTTTCTGAGAAAACACCAAAATCTGTCTCTAAAATCCTTTCTATTTCTCATTATTTTTGGCCATATTAACAATATATTCTGAAAAGCTTAAATAAACACTCAGTTTGTATAACTCGCTATTGACAAAAATCATAAGCATATGGAGCTTGAAGCAGAGTCCATGACAGATCTTATCTCCAGACTCTTGCACAGTGAACAGACTGCTGAGAGGGAGGAGGGGCCCAGAAGGGCATTGGGAGGCACGGGCATGCTCTCCGCCTCCCAAAAGGAGGGTCTGAATCATTCCCATCTTCTTTACAGCAGCGATTGGGAAGAAAATCAGTTTGGCCTGTTGAAATTCAGTCTAGCTCCTTTGTCACTGACAGTGTTTACATTTAATTATCTTTACTCAACAAGTTAGTTACAAACCCCACTAATATACTATCAAGAAGAAACATGTTAAAAGAAAATATTAAGACTGCATGCTAATTTCAGTCACCGTACAAGCCTATATATTTGCCTTCTGTACATGCTAACTACAGAATAGAACTCATTAAATAATAAATGAGCCAAGAATATAGCAGACACACAAGGAGTGGCTCTGAGGGAGTGCATGTATATGCACCACTCCAATAGTCCCACATCAGTATCATGATACGCCAAAACCTATGACAAAGCTTTAGGTATGAAATATGCAGTGAAAGGAACCTGCTAACACAAGCCTCTACCTTTCCACTGACATCGTATAAGAACTATTCTAATGATGTACATCTATGTAAGGTACAAAGACTTGCTATTTTTGTAGTTTTGATCAGTGCACCGTATCTTTTCTTTCTCTTAAATGTTCTCAGATCAAAAAATCTGCTACAACTGATGAACACTTACTGGGCAAATACAAAGTATAATTTATAATGCACATTCCTGATGAAGATGGTTTTGATTTGTTAAAGTACAGTGAAGCATTTTGGGTACAGTACCATGGCATAACAGTTTTATTAGCATGCATTTGAGGTAACTAATGCAATTTATTAATGGAGGAAAGACAAGATTTGTAATGTTTGAAGTTTCCCTGGAATTAGTGTACTTCAGAAAGAAGAGACAGTAAAAAAGCAGTTTATCACATTATGAAGCAGACTGTTCTACTGTTGGACACTATTACCAAAATGGCCCATAAATTACATGGCTGTGGTAAGGCACAGTAGAGAAATGTTAACAGAGTTTGTTTAGTGTAATCTTTGATCTCATATCTCACTTCTGACTTTACCTTTCTTTAGGGACAATCCTTTTATTAATGATGACATTGTCACACACAAGCTCTAAAACACACCTGGTAAGATCTCCATTCCTCAATATGTTAACAATTTTGTGCTAGCCACGTCTTTTACAGGAAAATGACTGTAAAACATATTAAAGAGCTTTTAAAAATGTGAATTGGTAGGTTGACAATTTAACTTTTTACACAACAAAAAGGACACATTCACATTATGAAATGTACCATTCCATACATCCATGAGAGAGAGCTGGAGAAAGAATATTGAGGGACTAGATATTTGGGAGTAAGAACAAAAGCTCATTGGATTGTATTTTCCAAGCTATAGTTTTAGCTGGTGCATGCATTTTAAAACACATTGAAGGCTGCTCAGGTGTGGAATGCTAGAAATAGTCCTGATCATGCGGAAGTTGATGGTACAAGGTGATCATAAGACGTCACAATTGATGATATGGGTAAGACAATCATTTATGCTGCTTTTGTAGCTATTATAAAAAACCAACAAAATAAACACAGAAAACCTACAGTAAAATTTGTCAATTTTGCAAAGTTCTCCGAAGTCAAGAAATGTAAACTTAAATTGTTGTCAAAAGCACATAACATTTCTCAAGAAAACAACTGAAGACTTTTTAGTATAAGGAAAACAACACATTTAAAGTCTACTCTTTAAGTGTTTAGGTGATTTCAAGCATCCATGGTCTCTTGCTGAGGCACAGCCTTGCCAGATGCAATGACCTGGACTAAGAGTTGCCAGACTCACAGAAAACACAATTCCTGGTCAGCATTTCATGTAATCAATATCCAAAATCTGATCCAAAGTTTTCCTCCCTTCAGCACCTTTAATTATTCTTCTCCCTTCTAGAAGGCAGCAAGTCAGGAGATAATTTATTGAAAGACCTGTGAAGTATTTTCTCATCAGATGATGTTAGTCATGCTGTGGGTTCCTTTTTAGGCTTTAACGTGGAGTCACAAGCCTTTTTGCCTACTGATTCTGCTGATAATTATTTTTTTATACCTTTGACTAAACATAAAAAGATCAATAAAAACATATTTGTTTTTGCAGTGGCATCTTGCATTGGCATAAATAACTCCCTTGTAAATGAAAACTGAGTCAAATTCAGCAGATAGAAACACATTCTCCTTTGCATTTATAAACACTGTTTTCTGACAATCCCATCCCTTTTGTCCATGACAACTTTGGTCAAAACATCCATTTTATTAATAAATGTTGAGGTAAATTGAGTAATTAATGTTTCTTCCTGACTGGTTATTGAAATGATTGATTTAGAAAATAAGCCTTGGTTGAAAGACATAAGGTATATGGCAGTACTTGAATTTAAATGTCATTGTTCCTCCACTAGCCTAAGTATTTCTTTTGCCTAAGAATACAGAAACTACTCTTATTTTTTTGTCACAGAAAAATTATTCAGTCAGAACAGTTAGAAATAAAAACTTATTACCTTCCTTCTTACTTTCATTAAATTCCCCTGCAGATTAAGAACTACCATTGTATCTTGTCTTTAGCTGTTTTATCCTCAAAAAGGCTGAGAAAAATCTAGTAGATTATCAATGTTGAGCTGTTTGAAAGAGCTAGAAATACTGTTCTATTATCACAGCAGGAATTTCCAAAGTGATGAGTTCATCATAGGATGCACAGACATTCTGCTGGAAGGTAGGATAAAGGCTATACCTGAAACTCAAAGCCAGTGAATCCCAATATTGAATTGGTGCCAGGTCATGTTTTGCCAGACAAAGATATTAAAAATGTAATGCCAGTACTAACGAGAGATTTGGCACACAAAACATGAAAAATGTTACAGATTGTGCTGACAGTGTGACACTATGTTTTCCTGGATGTAATCTGGGTATCATGAGAGTAAGCTTGGAGCACTAATGAGAATGATATTGAACAGGAAGAGCTGCTAAATATGCAGTAGCCACAGGGTTCCTGGAGTTAACTGGAACTAAAATGAAAACTGTAATACCGAAAGTAACAGAGGGTAAACTAGGCAGAAATACAGAAGGAAAAGAATCTCAGCAGGCAAAACTTGTTTCTGGTACCATGCTTGCCGGGACATAAAGGGATTTTCTAATCATACTCTTTTTATCCCTGAAGTACTGCTAAAGAGGAGCATGAAGCTCAAGCTTAAAGGGGCACATATCATTTCAGGATATAAATGAGTTTCACAACTGACTGGAGAAAGCTATGTATAAAGGTTGAACAGAAAACCCCTTTAGGTGCAAGAAGTAAAACACATGTTGAAGACACAAAGATCATCCTATCTCTTCGAGGCTCGCATTTTTTTGCTGTTGCCATTATTGATTTTTGTTGGCCTCCTATTTACATCAGCTACAGCTAATGATCCTCATGTGAAATGCATATAAATTTGCTTGACATTGGATTCTTCTTTGACCACCTCTGTTGGAATTCTTGGCATCTGCACTACAGGTCTAGAAACTTACTATCCCTTGCAGAAGACATGCACCCAATTAACTGCCAGCCAAGAAAATCTGAGAGTGTGCTGGATATTCACTTATTGAGGCAAAAATCATAAATATATATAGTCATTGAAAAAGAAACACATTATCATCGAGAAAGAACTGCCCTGTTACCATCACTGGAACTCTAAACAGAGTGCTATCTAATTTGTTATCTGTTCTGCATGTCAATGAATGTCCTCCTTCCACAATTCTCAGTTACTTCTAGTGTTGCCTCTAGTATCCTGGCTCCTGTTAAGCCGCTAACACCTTCAATTACCAGGCTATTAGCCACTTACATTATATATAAAATTCACAATTGAAGTTATACTTAATTGTTCCAATTCTATGAAAGGAAAAGATACACAAGAAAACAGCAGACAAGCAGTTCTTTGAGAGTATGATAACAGAGGGAATTTGGACACAGTAATTCTGAAGCTCCATATTATGACTTTGCCCCAGCTGTCATTTATTTCCACTGTACTCCAGATTCACAGGAATGCAGAGAAGAAAGTTTTAAGGTGGACTAGACTTTTCCCTTTTCCTTCCCCCGTACAATACAGTTTAATACTATCAATTCTTGGAGATAATGCATAATTCAGTTTGTCTTGTATCAACATATAGTACAGGGGAAAAAAAGTAAATAAAATTTAACCCTTGAAGAAAGAGGTTTACTCCACACAAAGTTCTCCGCTACTTTTTTTCTGAGACAAGGAAACACACTGAAGAAATCATAGAGTTGCTTTTTTTTGTCTTCCCCTCCAATGTCAAGTATAAGGATGCCAAAAATAAAACAGCATGTTTTTCTGAATTCAGAACTATGTCCACTATGTCAAGCAGAAATTATTTTTTACTTTTAGTAACAGGGAACTTATTTTTGGATGCACTTGGAAAACTGACTACAAATGAAGATTTTTTTTTTTCTTTAAAGATTAAAATAATTATATTTGACTAAACTAATACATCACTGTTTGCCCGTAACTGTGATGTTTTGGAAAACAGCACTGAAAGAAGTAAGTTACCATCCATAGCAACTACTACTATCTGTTTCTCCCTGCTATATTGTATTTAAACACATTTAATTCAGACTTTAAAATAAGCACACAAAGGAGTACATCTAACCTCCATTCAGTCTAAGGATTAAACCCAGGAAATAATTTAATAAAACTCTACAAGAAAAATGACTTAACCATTGAGGACAATACAGCACTAATGTGTTTCATAACCAATGTCTTACCGACTGTAAGAGGGTCAGTGCACATGTCACTTCTGTTCTCCTTCCATGCCAGCAGGTACTGGAGGCTGACGGGATCTTCTGCTTCTATATGGCTGTTAAATGCCACCATCAGTTTATGAGCCTTCGCAATGCCACAATAAGTCTTTGTTTCAACCACTAAGGCCAAATTATTTAAAGTTTTTGCTGCTGCAGAAGCCTGACTGAAATATTCAAAAGCTTCATTATAGTTCCCCTAGTAAAGAAGAGAAAAAAAGAAAAGAATTGTAAAAACTACTTGTAGTCACCTGTATTTTACCTTCACATTAGAGCCTGCTCCTCTGGCACCTCAGAGATGTTGCAGCTGAGAGGCCAGCCCACAGAATGACTCACGGCATGGTATTAAGCAAATCACTCTCCCTTGCTATTTCCTAACCTCTAAAATCTAGATAACACTGCTTATATCTTTCTCAGGAACTCAATTGTTTTTTTGTTGTCTGAGTAGTATTTTAAACATACAAATCTAAGTATATCAATGCTAAGTATTAATACTGATTCCAGCCAGACCATTTAGAAATTATTGCTATTGTTTCCTTAAGTTTAACATCTCTGTGGGAGGAAAGGTCCTAATTTACTATTGAGATACTAAATTTTAGAAAAGAAATCTTAAAAATGGAAAAAAGAGAATAATGAAGTCATGGACCTAAAGCACAGAAAAGAACAGAAAAAGAGAAACTGTAGGAGAAATACAAGCCAACTGTTGCTAAATAGAAAACCCAAATAATTTATCTCTTTTTCCTGCAGAATACAGAAATCCAACATTCATGAATCCAGTAAAAAGGAGTATAAACTACAGCAGATAATATATTAAGAGCCATTTTAAAAAGTATAACAAGAACTATTTTTTAGGTGGGATATAGAAAGAAAACTTCTCAACTTCTTGACCAAAGAGGAATAAAGAGAAAACTAAGGAAAATCGTGATAGGCTGAAGGATACTGCTGAAAAGCTAAAATATTTCTCGTTATATTTCTTCAACTTCTGCATATTTCTCCTTTGCCATGAAGCTACTTTGAGTTACCATCAGAGATGGAATCAAAAGAAGAGTTGCAGGAGCAAGCTTCTAATTTAAAAAGTAGCACACCACCAGACCTAAACGGAGCATAAATAAAAGATTTGAAGAAATCTGAAGACAAAGAGATTGAATTGCTGGAAAATAAATTACAGCTCTCATTAAAACTCGGCAGTATAATCCAGGCTTGAAAGGTAGTACATTTTGTGTTGGTATTATATGTGGCAGTGTGCAATAACTTTATGCTCTAGTATCAGTATTGTCTAATGTTTAATTATTATAGAAAAAGAATCAGATGACAATTTTGCCAAGATTGTTGAAAAAGGTAAAAAAGGAAGGTTTCTGCAAGGCTTTGAGGAATTTACTACCTGAGTGGTTATGTGATAGCAAATGAAATTAATTTTTAGAAAATGAGAGGTAATTCATACTGCCTGAACTATTTGTAACTTTTAGTGGGTTCTAATTAACTCAGGCTCAGGAAGATGGCCTTGAAATAACACAGGCAGCTCTGCAGTGGCTTCTCCTAAATGCAAAACAGCTCTAATATCTAGTAAGGTCAAACAAAATATTAAGATGCATCAAGAATGCAGTGGAGAAAGCTAGAGTAGATACAATCTATGTAAATAAACAGTATATTAATAAAACTGGACAAAGTAAATATATGCCAAACAGCAAATATAAACCATCAATAGACTGAAAATTGCTACCAACTACAATAGAAGAATAGGGATGAATTGAATATAACTGAAGAACAAGAAATTTAAAAATAATTACAGATAGCTTTCTCCTCTTAATGGACAGTTTATGGTGACAATCTTGATCACAAGCCTACTAAGAAGAAAATTGGACATCCTTGTGAGAAAAAAAAAAAAATCAACAAGCAAGACAAGGCAAAAAAGGTCTTCCTGGGAGCAAGTCATTATGGAGCTGTTCATCCTTTACCTTACTCTGAACGAAACAGTTCTGGCTGTTGTCAGAGCTAGACAAACTTCTTGTGGCGGTTTCTATATGTCTATCATTAACAGTAATTATAGCCAGCCTGCGCCCTGGAAGATGCCTTCCATTTCTCCCATTGGTGTGGAATTCTGCTGCCCTGGTGGCACAAACTTCCTGACTGAAAACATTTTCAGAGCTGTCTTATCCTTTCACTCTCAGCTTGATTTAGTAAGATTGAAATTCCCTTCTGCACAGAGTATAGAGACCAGGAGGAGAGACTCCAATTGATGCCTGTTGCACTTGATACCACTTTTTGGGATCAAAATTTGTATAACTGCTAAAATATGCCTGTAACTAGAAAAGGAGAAAAGAGTAATAGAAAATCAGGTAGTCTTTAGGTTTTGTTTAATACAGCAGGAGAGCAGAATTAGGCCTAGAGGACACAGCAATGAATAAAGAACGATAAGCAGTAGGATAACAGATAAAAAGCAGAAACATCTACCTACTATACTCATGAGAGGTTAAGTGATGCAATTAGTGAGAGGAATGCAGCAACTCAGACTAAGAAACTTGAGAAAAGTGAAATGAGAAATGACAGAGTGTGTCATGCTAACTGCATCAGAGTTTGTACATTAACAAACTGGGATAAATCAGACCTAATACTCACGCATAACACAAATCCAGGCATTTTAGGAAACAAGAAACATATGGGTAAAACAATCATGACTAGAAAGCAGGAACTGAGTGTACAGCATTAAAGAAACACAGTGATGGTGACGGAATAGCGACATGACAGAACTGTAAAGATACAGCAACAGCGTGGACACAACAAAGTGAATTTGGTCAGTCACTTTGGGAAGAACAGTAAAAGTTATATCCCAATTTACTAAAGGTCCCCAAGGATAGATTTGGATATAAATAGAGAGATCTTTAATTCAATGAGAAGGACAGTACCACTGCAAATTATATCACCGGGGGAAGTGGAGAGTTGAATAAAAATACCCTAATAATGACTTAGAGAACACTGGTGATGACAGTTGACACCAAGCAGGCAGTGATCCAAGAGAGGAAATGTTAACTTAAACTCAGGTTTAGTAAACATTGCTGACCTTGCAGAAAAAATGGTATAGAAAATAGGGAATTATAAAATTTAAAGATTTTTTTTTGTATGTTGAAATTACATATTTTATGTAAGTTAATAAGATAAAATCACCACATTTCTTCCCTTCTACACCTCTACCACAGTTCAAGGCAGCAAATACTGAACTGAGAAAAAGAATTTAGAGAATAACCAAAAAGCGGTTAATTCTTAAAGTATCAGTTCTCATGGAATTGATTATTAGCAATGGTGGCAGAAGCAGTGAACGATAAAAGTAGTTAATTTAGTTAATTATTTTTCAAATTTGGAATAGAATAATTCAGCACAGTGTCACATCACCCTACTTTCTTCTAAGTTTCAGATCCATTTTAAAGTTACATCAGCAAGTTCTCAAAGACTTTAAAACTTAGTTTTCAATGGGAAATTCAGCATTTATGCTAAGAACATAGGTAAATAGAAAACTCTCAGGCTAATTTAGAGGTTGCAGAGTAAGAAATTTTTTCTTCGGCTTATGAAACAAAAATGGGCCGGCAACTTCGGTAGTGGGAGTTGTCTGTAAGAGGAATCCAGAAAAAAAAACAAAAAACTAAAAAAAAAGGCATTTGGGGGTAGTGTAAGTGAAAAGGGGCAAGCAGCCTGTTCAATATAGTACACACAGGAAAGAAATTTTGACAAAAAAACCCAGGCAACAGAAGCTAGCAAGGGTGATTTTGAAAGGGTATTTCTGTTTTTATTTTGTTGATAATGAAACTGTTTCCTAATTTCCACATTGTCCAGTCTGCAGAATGAATTCTTTTTATTATTTATTGTATCTAAATATTAGAGCATTTCAGCTCTAAAATAGGTGTTAAAGGGCTCAACATGAATCTTTCACTTCTGCAGTAATGTTTTTAACCCTTCTGATTTGAAAAACAAAGTGTTACTGCAGTGCAAGTGCTGCATCTCTAGATGCGGCGAGGAACAGAGTAAGCATGGAAACCACTACCCAGGCAGGCAGCCAACAGAACTGCTGCCTTTGCAGGGTCCACCCCAGAGGAACAATTCAGAGACTGGCACATTGGTCAGAAAGAAGAACTTCAAAAGACCTCAGAAACTCAGAAACTACAACAAAGGGAATTTCTTAGTTACCTCTAGCTTAATATTGTCCGTCACTGCCTATCTATTGATTTAAACAGGCCAAATCAAAGCCATCAGGCTGGATGGAGGCATATAGAAGAGAAAGCCCTTCCACTACCAACACAGACCTTTGCCAAACTATTCACTGCTAGCACCCATTTCATAAATTTCACTGAGAGAATGTAGAGAAGAAATCAAGCTAAGATGAAAAACTGCTTATTAGTATGCAATACAGTTGTCGTAGTAGTAGTAATGTAAGTAGTAGTAATGTAAGCACCACTTAGCAACAACTAAAACATTAGCGTGTTATCCACATTATTCTCATGCTAAATCCAAAACACAGCACTATACCAGCTACTGGACGAAAATTAACTCTATTCCAGCTGAACCCAAGACAACAGTATACATTCATTTTAAAAAAGCACAAATTACAATGTATAGTACAATAAAATTTCATTTGTGTTAAATGATGACTATGGGCATACGTGGCCTCAACGGTGATCTGGATGCAGATTTTTCACAACACCGAAAGTTTGTCATAATCTGAATTTGGAGTTTTTATTCACCCATTCTAGAACAAACCCCTATGTGTTAAATATGGTGTGAAATTTTCACCTTGCCCAAAAACTTAAGGCACATTTTATTTAGTCACACAGTATCTTCTCCTTTGGTAACTCTTGTAAGATACAATACCTGGATCAAATCCTTCTGGGTCACCTCATATGCAAAACCAGATTTTTACCATGAATTAAACCCCATTGTTTGACATGATGACTACAGCCAGTACTTACTCTTTCATTGTAAATATTCCCAAGTAATACACATGCATCCACCAGGCTTTGGCTTAGATGAGCGTTCTCGGCAACCTTCATAAACTCTCCCAAGCACTTAATAGTTTCAGCCGCTTTTCCCTGACTGAAGCAAAGGACAGGGACAAAATTAAATATTCAGTCAGATGGCTTCTCCAAATGCTGCATATCTATCCCCCTGTTCTGAAGTAACTTTACTTTGTGATGACTCATCCACGACTGGACTTTATTACCAAAATCATTGTCTAGGCACTACCTGTGCTGAGACCTATGAGAGTAGTCCTCACAGAATCTCTGAGGACAGAACTGGATCCTTTGAGTGAAATAAAACAAAATTCTTCTTCAGAATATTGTGCCATATTTTAAGGCCAAGAATGAAAATGCAGGCGATGATTTTACAGGGGTTTTGGAGTTTCCGTTATTTTAACATTTTTTCTGCTGAAGAGCTGATAAAATTTTCAGTACAATTTTCCATACCTCGCATCTTGACAAAATAGGGGAAGGAGGTAAGAAGGTTAGTTTTTCAGTAAGATTTTTTGTGCTCCTGTCATTCAGAGCTGCCATTTCTTGCTCTAGAACCGTGGTGGTGCAGCAGCAGCTCCATAACGGCGCTGTCTCTTAGTTCTGGGGATGACAGCCTTTCCCTGAGCGTAATGCTGCACTTTGGCTGGGTGGATCAAAGGTTGCTGGAGTCACACAGGCAAACCTATAAACTGTGGATTGCAGGTGTCACCCCCAAATCCCAGTGAGATCAGAGCAACTGGAGGTCACAGCTGAATCTAAGTTGAAAATTGGCTAATGTACTCTGACAATAACATTTGCAGATTTCCTTTTTTTAATAAAGCCGGTCACATTAACAATATAAGCTCTCTGCAGTATGATTACAAGATATAAGATAGACATCTGGGTTTGCTTGTGAGTAAGGCACTGCACTCTTTTTCCCTTTAAGGCTGAAGTGCTACTGCAGCTGACCTCAATATTAGCCATGAACTTGAGTCACTAATGTAGGGTGTAGCATGCTAAATGTCAAGTCACCAAGCAAGACAGAAAATCCAGTCTTAATTAAGAAACTCACAGAAGTAGAAGTTCCTGTAAGTGATAAAGAGTTGTGATTTATTTTCTCACCATTTTAAAACACCTTCAAGTTATATTCCTGCAGCAAATGACTGACTGGGTTTTATTTACGTTACAGTTTTTATTATAAACTATATTAGGGATATGTGCTTTCAAAATCTGGCAGGTTTGCAATTCCTTGTCTTATGATATCAGAGTAATTATAACAAGGTAGCACCTGCCTCAGAACAGGAAACACAGCAAAGCATGGCTGCAAATTTACAATATTGCAGTGATTATCTGTATGTGACTGAGATGAGCTAGATTGCTACAAAAGGATGCTAAAACACTGCAAACTAACATGTTGAAATGTTCAACTATATGCTACAGTAAAGCTTAGTTGTCAACAAACAGAGTTGGATTTACTAAACTTTCCTAATTTAAGTATTTTAATATAATGAGAATATTAAATATATTGTATTGTAAACGTTTGCCAAATATCAAAATGCTTTTAAATTTTAGAATTAGAAAAACATTTTTTTAAACCTATTTTTTTTCCTAAGAAAAGAAAATCAAATGTTTCCCCACAGAAATACAGCATATGATATATATAAGTTAAAGGACAAGGTTAAAGTGTTAGACAAATATTAATTCCAGTTTTTCTAGTGTTCTATATGCAGTGCACAGGTGCAACTTGAAGAGCATATTATATGGTATAATCATTAAATCCATTCAACCAGACCTTTGAGAGTTAAAAACATATATTCTGAGGAAAAGGACTGCTCGGTCCAAGGAATGAGAATGAAACAGTGCAGAATATTTGTGTATCAAGGTGATTCCAGTTTCCAATTGGGAAAACAGGACTGTTAACACCCACATCCCCTGACAACTGTCCAATTATGTATATCACACTTGGCCTACTGTTTGCAGTAGAAGTAATCAATAAAGGATGTGGTTGAGTGAACATAGATTTTGGTTGAACCAATGCATGAAAACTTAATCATTTACTCAGAGTGGAGAAATCAAATAGAGCAGAGATGAAACAGCCACTAAGGGGTTTGTTGATTGTGCCACCAAGTTTGTGGGCTAGAGGCTGAAAGTAATAAAGCAAATGGAATCAGTGACAGGAGAAAATGTAAAAAGGTTTTCTTAATTTCATGAATTAATAGAAATGTTTTCATGTATTTTTGGCCATTTTTCATATTTCACATAAAAACCTATGCTCCACATATAGAAAATATGAAAATTGCTAGGGCATATAACCTCTTTCAAGCAAACAGAAATCAATTTGATACATATCAGAAAGATATTTCTCACTGTTAGAACTTCACTCATGCCAACCAGCAATTGGTTGGTACAGTTTAACAATTTTTCAAAGGAAGTACTTTTAAAAGCACTACAGCTTGAGATATTTAAAGTATGCTAGAAGGATTACTGAAACACTTTATCCTGCACAAGACCTGATAACATGATAAACAGGTCTTTCCTACTCAAAGGGCTAATATTTTATAGTTCCTTCAAAAATCTACATGTTATTTTATATAGCCATATACTTTCTATCTCCTTAGACATCACCTTCCTAAATGCATAAAATGTAATTTCCTAAAGATATAGTCATTCATGATCCCACAGAACAGTTATGATGACTTCAGCAGAAGAGATTACATATCTACAGCAACTCATTTTCCAGTTTCATGCTAAAATGCCCTATGAGATTTTTACCCCTATTAGACTTTTATGAAAATATGCACCTTTTATAGGATTGCTCATGTGATTGAATTGGATGTATAAATCATGTGTCCACAAGAAGTCATTACCATGGTGGACTCTGGCAGAATAAGTCAAGAACACGATGCTATTATGTCAGATTTTTCCCTGGAAAATGACATGCCTAAGTGCACATGATAGAGAATTTCAGTTTCCCGTGGTCTGTGGAAACATCTGCAGCAAAGATTTCTCAAAAAATTCCAAAGCCATAGACAAGTTCTAAGCAATTTGGGAGGGCTCAGCCACTTTCTTCAACCTGTCACAATCTGCAAATTCTCACGGACATCATGGTCATAATGCATTATTTTAGAGAAATAGTCATCTTTTCTTTGTAAAGACATCCATCAAATTTAAAATTATTTGCATAAGTCTAGATGAAAACTTCCCAAGTCTCTATGACCCTCAGTCATAGAGTTCAAGCATTCAAGAAGACAAGGCCCACACACACAAACAGATTTATACATCTTACCTGAGACTTTTTTAAGGTTTTGAAGCATAAATCCAGAACTGTGATCCTTTGAATTTTTGGTCAACTGAATGTCAGAATTCAGTTCTGATTCAACTGTAGATGCCATTACTGAAACTTGGTGGG
>VZTQ01008425.1:184566-214300 GCA_013400755.1 Pelecanoides urinatrix | reverse complement strand
GTAGCAGCGACAGGCTCAGGCAAGTAAATTTGAATGCTCTTGCTTAAGTTCTACACTTCTGTTATAAAAACTTATTTTGTTGCCAGCTTTCTAGTTTCTATCTGCTTTTGACTTGTTTACTTTTCCAAACAATTTCTCTTTTTTTTTTTTTCCCCCTTAACTCAAAACTCAGAGAAGCATTTGCACGTGTTTTACCGTTTTCTTAAATCAAGCTTCGGTCGTCAGGGCATGAGTCTTGTTTTATTAAACTGTAACTGCTGGGAAGTTCTTAGGGGCTCACTGAGCTTGTATTCACTAGTGAAGTGTTCCAGGTTATAAGAGCAGCCTTTGCCATGCACTGACAGTGTTTTACATTAACAGTATTTATAAAAAAGTGACACTGAGGAATAACCTTGGAAGATGAAGAGTTTGTGTTGTAGCATGAGGTATTTGTTTTAAAACTGCTAATTATAATGTTGAAGATGAAATTAAATTAGAGAGAGAGATATAAACTGAAAATACAGGACTTTTAAAAAAAAATTTTAATATAATTTTTTAGTTTAGTTTCATTTAAGTTTTCAGTTGCTGACTTTTAAACAGTCTGCTTTCTTAAACTAAAATTAAGCACATTTAGTGCAAAATGAACTTCAAATTTCAAAGCACTAACAAGGAATAATTCTGAATAATTGGGCCTTTGATGGTACATTAATATTTTATATTGAACTATTTTCTAATTGCAAAAGAGATTTTTCTTTTTCCCTTTCTTTTGAAAAATTAAAGTATTTGTATGAGCTATGATAGACTGCTGCCAAAGATCTCATCCTCTGAAAAATTCTAGTAAAATGAGATCAGTCTGGCTGGGATTTTGTAGGGGGTGTAGCTGTTTGGCACTAATGTGACCAAAGGAGATTGGTGGTGGTGGTGGTGGGGCGGCTTTCATACATGCAGAAGCTTGCTTCTAGTTGTCTTTCATTTCCACCCTCTTGATGGAATATAAAATGCTAGGTTTGGATTTTACTTTAATACAGCTGAAGTCTATCAATCAGAAGGTCCAAAGTTTGTATCTGTTGGAATTCTCTGGAAAAATGATGCATCTTTTAAAGCTGTTTTTTATAAAAGACTACACTTATTTAAAGAATTCATGTCAAACTTGTAGATCAAAGGCAGACTGTATAGAAGCACATTGCAATATTACTACATACTAGAGGGAATACATCCCAAGGAATTTATATTTAAAAGGGAATTCTAATAAAAAGGGATTTACAGATCTGGTGATCTTGGTTGTCAGGCACTGAAAATTGCTTGTCTGCTGCCTGAATTTAAGTGCATTAAATAGCTGAAATACTAATGAGGAAAATAGACTGGGTGATGAAAATTTTTTCATTTCAAATTTTGAATATTTTGCTTTCTCTTTTACTGTGTTGTGCCCTGGGTTTATCCTTCTAGTGATTAAAAAGTATTCCAGGATGGGTAGTAGAACTATAGGTCTGATAGCATATCTTGCAATATTGCCTAGCAAAAGTTTAAATTCATTATTTATCATCACTGCTCAGATGATGCTGAGTATACATACGTTTTCTTTCATTGTTCCTTGATTGTTGTTCTCTGGTGTACTTCAGTGCATTACTAGAAAGTCTTGTTTTAATATAGTATAAATATTCTCATTAATATAACCTGTTACAGTTAGAAAACTCCAGGCCTGGATTTTTTTTTTTTAGTGAATGTATTTTAGTTACAAATATTTGTACCTATTTTTCCTGTTGATCTCTGTAGCTACCTGATGTGATATGACATCTTTCAGCTTTTTCCTATTTCAGTGCCTACAAGACACTTGTGGGTTTGTGCTTGCAGCCATTCAAGCTATCAACTTCTTTGACAGCAATTATTCTAAATCCGCTTCAAATGAGGACGAAGTTGCTTGCAGCTTTGTCCAATTCAATATGCAGGAATTCTCTTAAATTCCTACTGGGCTTAGAAAAGGGTGAACTGGATGGTGGCATATGTTTGGTCTTTTCTATTTTCACTTTCGTTACTGTTATTTTTTTTCCCAGCATTTCCCCAAAATGTTTTCCAATTCTGTTTTCCCGTGATGTTGGTGATGTCCTATTCGTAGTATCTATCTGTCTTCAGCTCTGACTTGAGCTGCTGGATTAATAACTGCTGAACAGAGAGCACTGCAAACACATCTTCGAGAAAATACCGTTAATTTTTAAAACACAGTCTCTTTCCCTTTGATAAAATCATGATGAATTTCATTGTGTGTATAATAAGAGGTATATTATTTGGTTAGTCTTTTTCTTCTTCTTTTTTTTTTTTTTTCCCTTGAAGAAAGGGCCTGGAAAGTAGAATAGTAGTAGGGGCGATACACAATACAATTATAAATATTCCCTGTTTTCCTTTAGACTGCATTAATTTGTCACATATATGGAGCTTGAAGCTCATCAGGTGCAAACCTCCTGCTCAAATATGGACTGGAATTTGACTTTGTTATATTTAAACCTGGAAAAAATGGTGTACCTTCCACTGAAGTGCCCGTTTATAGTGCAAGCTAACCTTAATTTAGTACTGCTTTGGCAAATCAGCTTTCTGTAGGCAAAATGACTGCGATGTTAGCAGTAGAAGAGAAAGCGTGTTGAAGAACTGAAGGTAAAGAAGCTAATAATTTCCTGTGCCTGACCTCACAGAGAAACCTCTTCCTTCCCCCAAGCCAACCATGATAAAATACCATAAATTTTCTCCACATGTTCTAGCTGCGCTCAAGCAGACGCTACGAAAGATTTGAAGCTGTAACAAGATACCTTTCGTCCTGAAGAGTCGGACTGAATTTCACCTTGTTCTTTTCTGAATGTTTTCTTTTGGCTAGACATTTGAGTTGTATTTGTTTTATTTTTTTTTTCACAGGATATCTGCTAGTGAAGGATAACGTTGTTGGATGTACATTTCAGCATTTAATTTTTTGGCTCAATGACCCATAGCTCCTTTTGTTGATGTTTTGGGGAGGGAATAGATCAGTGTTAGTGGCATGTCTTATATATGAGATAAACTTCTTCATCACTTCATGCTAAACCCTAAAGACAAAGATGCAGAACAGAGAAGATGGAACATTAACTTGCAATATTTATTTTGAAGTTGATGTATGCAGGTTAAAGTTGGTTCCTCTATGTAACATTAGCCAAAATTTTGTAATGCAAACATGATTCTTTATGACTGCAGAATTGAGTAAAATAGATCATACTATGATATGGTGGTAGAAATGCCTTTTAAGAAACATTGGGTTTTATAATAGGAGGCTGGTTCTAAAAATGTTAAACTAAATAGGTAAATTCTTAGTGTGAGTTCTTTGGGAAGTGCTGTTACACTTGGGATACAGTCAATTCAGTTTGATTGACTCTGTTTGTAAGATGAAATTCTTCTGGCTTGCTTAGCATCTACTATTTAAAAAAACACACTTAGGTTCCTACTACTGCATATCCGTCAAAAAGTCACATCCAGATCTGGAAGAGTGGGTCTCAGAACTGTAATCACCAAACAAAATTTCTTAGCCTAATACTTTAAAGGTGAAGAATCCCTCTTGTCCTTCCTTTTTAAAGCAGTGAGCTATATTGTGTCTTACAGCTGACAAAAATGTGCCAATGAAGACGAAAGCGATCTTTCCTCAGGAGTGCCTTCAGTGTGTTTCAGAAACTGGTGAAGCCAGTTTGCAAAGGACATTTGCAAAAGTGCCCAGGAGCAAGGGCTTTAGGGTGGCTTGTAGCCCAAATTTCTGCTCATTTGCTATGTTTAATAAAACAGGAAAGAGAAAAAACAATTTTTCATTACTAAAATTTGAAAGTCTAAATAGGTAGCAGCATGAAATTTTTAAAATAATAATGAGCTAGGTCTGTGTCTAGTTTTACACCCCAAAGCTACTGTGCTACAGAATGGTTTGAAGTAACTAGATTGTAGATTGCTCTTTGCGATTTGAGCCCTCCTACCTTGTTGGCAAGATGACCTTGAAAGTGCAATGGGGGAATCCCCTGCTCAGGCGACCAGGATTCAGTGACCATCAGAAACACTGAGTGCAAAACTGGTCATTAATTAGGAGGAAAAAATCTATTACAGACCTGTGACCTTTCTGTGTGACCTCAGCTTAGTTCATCGGCTCTTTCTTTTGCTGGGTTGCGTCTGTGTACCAAGGGTTATGTTACTCTTTGGACCAGATTCCCTCCCTTTGTATACCTGTGCTGACTGACTTCACTGGGGTTATTTGTGGTCGGTACAGATGTAAGATGAGAAGCAGGTTTCTGTTTACGTTGTCAGATACGTTTGATTTTTTTTTAAACTTAAGTATTCAGTTTGTATGTAGAATATAGACCGATATTTTCTTAACGTGCAAGGTAAGAAGAAAAAAGTTAAGATGTTGTACTCTTGAGAATATAAGGCTAGGAGCAGGTCAAAGATTAAAGTACTAATAGTTCAGCTGCTCTGGAAATTAGTTTCTTCACTATACGGTGCTAGGTTTTACATGCTGATGAATTTTGGATATGCAGAGGAGCTCCTGGATGTCAATGAGAATGTCAGTAAAGTTGTTTCACACTTCAAGTCTGTCCTACAAGGAGAGGCCATTGCAGTCCGCAGTGTTCCTCCTCTGGATATGCTAATGCACTGTGAGAGTGCACATCATGCCTGGATGGGCCCTGCTGATAAAATACCGCCCAGAGATCTCGCAAAGTGCTAATGTGTCAAAGCACCCACAAGCAGAGGGTGAATAATACTGCTTTCTAAAGGTCACGTCTGTTGAAGTTAGCTAGTGCGCCCTTCTCGCTTGGGGCTGGAGTCCACTCGAAAAAGTTCTGTTGTTCTTTGTAATCTCGAAACCCATGGTTTAATGGGTAAAATCAATAGGGTTGGTAGTGTCTTAATTTAGACAGTGGGGGAAAAAAGCAAAGATAAAAAGCTTTAAAACCCTAAAACTGGCTCTTTGAGTTAGTATGGCTATCTGATTTCACGTCTTGTCTGCTGCAGTATTCCCCAAAATGTTTACCTGTTCTGGGAATTGCCTTATTCTCATTTCCAATCTTCCTTTGTTTCTTTACCTTCTGAGAAATGAGAAGAACGCTTCCACTTCTTGGAACAATTGCTGGTAGTTACATACGACCATTTGCCAAGCAAAGTTAATAGTTATTCTCACTAGTGGATGGACATTTTTAAATTATAAAAAATACAACTATAATATTACATTTATTTTTTCCATCTTACATTTTGCAGTAATGTTCATCTCTCTCCTATTTAAAACCTTATGCCTTTTTTCCTCTTAGGCTTTTAATATTTAATGTCATTCATGAAATATTGTGAGTGTAGTGTATCATTTGTGTACGTAACATTAAATAATAAAATATGTACAATTATAGTATAATTTGAAGTAGCTTACCTATCGTTATGCTCTTGCAATTTTATTTGGGACCTGGTTATGCTTAAACACTTCTCATAAAACATATATGTAAAACTTGCACGTGTTAATATAGCTTAAAAAAAAAAATCTTCAAATGACTTTTAGCAGTAACAAAATATATAGACTTGTGAACTATTTTTAGTGTCTTGCTGGAAATTTGTATTCATAGATAATGTCCTGGACTTACTTTTTTATGAAGTATGTGTCTGTCATGGATGTGCAAACTGTTTTAATTTCAAACTTACTCACATTTCTGAGTTCTAGATGATTTGGCTGTGCATTTTTTCTACTGTGAGGAAGAGACATTTCCTATTTAGTGAAGAAAAGGTTTATCTCATCACTACAGTTAGAGGACTGGAGGCTGAAGTGAAGCTCTGCGAAGAGGAAATGCTCTTCCTCCTTTTGTTTCCTTTTTTGGTTCTTCCCAAAGAACTGTTCCTTGACCCCACTTGGTTAGTTTAGAAGTTCTGGTTCACCAGAATGGTCTGTTCTCTAAATTTTTGCTTAAAAAGGAAAAGCATTTTGAGTCTGCTTTTATGAGTATATTTAAGTGATGTTCATTCTTCTGTTTGACCAGGGTTTTCATTGCTAAACATTTAAAGGATACATGAGAGTTCATCTTTCAAGCATATACTTCGCCGGTTGCTTCTATGCACTGTGGTTGTTGCTTATTTAAGTTAGGAAAGCCATTAGCTTTGGTTTTTTCTGTTCCTGATACCTGTTGAAGACTGGTAGGTCAGATCATTCCAAGTTTGGTATCTTACATTTTCTTGTCCGCTTCTCTTTGAGGCACCATCTGTGGTCACCGCTGCTGCTTTGCTGTTGAAAGTAAGTTTATTCTCAAATGCTCACAAAGAAGGTACCAGCTGATTTAGCTACCATGCAAACTGCAAGGCACCTGACTTCCTACGCGACAGTCCTTCTTTTTATATATAAATGAAGTGTAGGTATCTCCCTTCCTGTCCTTATAGCATGGTTATATTAGGTCTGTGCTATGCAAAGTCATTCCTATGATATTTGTCTAGTTTCAGCTGCCAAATGCCGTTTCCAAGGCGCTTGGGTGCTTGCTAAGTGCTTTGTGCTCTGTCTTTGAAGTGTCCTGTTGTCAGAAAACCCAGTGGAAGAGCAGCTAGCATCTCCAGTGCTCTATTTCCCACTGCTCTGGAACGCCTGTTCCTTGGTGTTCACGGGGAGCTATGCTGGGTGCGGGCTTGGGCCTCATCCAGCCTCAACCCCTTCTGAAGGGTTGAGAGTCTGAAGGCAAGGGGAAGGCTTGATTTTTTTTGTCAGTTTATTTGCATGTATAAGGATACAACTTAAAAATTAAGTAGAACCAAACCCCTCCTTCTCCTAGGACTTTATTGAGTGTACTGAGGCTATATAAGGATGGATAATTCACATTATTCATTGTTGCTTGGTACACCAAGAATGGTGTCTCACAGGTCACAATGTTTGACCATAGCTGTTAATCACCTCAAAATTTGGTAAACATGAAATTTAAAAGTGTTTACAAATTTAGAACAGCAACAAAATAAAACCTGATGTTAGTTTATAGTAAAAGTAAATAAAGTATCTTACTAGCAGTATCCAGTGTGACTAGTTATAATACTACATTTTTCCTGAAATTCGTGTTAAATCCTGTATTGGAAAACATGATAAACTTAATTAGGTGTCTGATGCCAGAAGAACTATGCCACTTATTTTCATTTGCTGGGTTTTTTGAAGAACGCTGTCTAACAGGAGAATAAATTTGATTTATAAAAAAACCAACCTTACAAAAGTAGTACAGATTTGATAACAGTCAGGACAAAGACGCTGAACAAAATCTGAGGTAGTGCGGGTATATGTGGTAAAGTTATCATGATGGTTGTACACTTGACTAGCAAGATAGCACATCCAAAAAGAAGTATTTGAGCGTACTGAAAGCAGGACACTTCCACCTGATGTAGGCCATTTGGTCAGCTTAAACGTACTCCAGGAAAACTTTACTCTCACAGTAATCGACTAATTCAAGTTCTTAATTACGTTCCCATATTATCAAGCTAAGCTATTTAATTCTTTACCTACAGGTTTGGTTTTTTTTCCCCTGCATTTCAGCAGCTTCCTCTTTTCATTCCAGTGTTTTGGTAATTCAGCAAAGATTATGTGTATACCTGGAAAATTATCTTCCCTCTTCTCTAAGCATAATGATTGGGAGTTATTAGGAAAATGTAGTACATCCCTCTGCTTTTGTTAAACAAAAGCCAACCTCAGTATTAACTCTTCCAGACATTTTCCTCAATTACCCACAGAAAACAATCTTCAGTAATTTTTTTCTAGTAATGTAGGCTAGGGGCATGGATTGGCAGGAGGTGAGAAAATAACGTTGCATTTTATATTCGGGTTTATAGTCATGCACAAGGAACACATGAATGATTTTTTTAATGAATGGGTAAGCAGTTGCCAGTGTACAATGTGCTGATACCTTGTTAACTATCAGCTATACATCTTTTAAAGAAAACCTCATGATAATTGATAGCCACCTTTTTGTTTATAATCATTAATAATATAAAATTAATCTAGTCTGCAGTGAGTATAGATAATCTATGTTATCAATTACAAATGAAAGCTTAATATTCGGTAAATCTGACAATGATCACCAGAAATAATTTCTAAAAAGAACATCTTTTTGAGTAATTTTTTTTTCCTAAACGTTACTATTGGGAATTGACTGATGTTAAAGATACTCAGCATTTTTACCTTATCCTTGCTGGGGTTTGCACTGCTTTATTTTTTTTTCTCTCTTACCTAAAGGGTAAACTTAGGTTTTTGGGTGGAGAGGAGGGATGAGATTGGGGTGGTGGTAGAAGGAAAAATAGCATTAAAACATAATTTTGAGAAGGTATTTTATTTCTAGAGTGAATATTATTTTGTCTCATACACTAAACTGCTGCACCTGCTTTCCCCATCTCTGTGCTTCCTGGAGGGCTCCGCTTGAGGCCAAGGCGACCTCCCTGACCACCCTTCACCATTGACCTCTGAGCTACCACTCGTGCCTCGAGGTTTAAGCATGTCCTGCCTGTGGAAGGTTGTATTTGTCCCGTCACAGGTTTTTTCCAGCTTCCTTGCTTTCTTAGGCGTGGGAAAAATTCTCGTAACATGTAGACAGTAGTAGGTGATGGATTTTTTAAGTGTCTAACTCATAAGTAGCAGGAGGAGTGTGATGATGCTGCATAAGGTCACAAAGGAAATTTCCTGGGTTACGGAGGCACGGATTCTCTGAATTGAAAGGAGTGCACATCTCAGCAGAGAGCGCTAAGGAGTTGGGTTTTTTAAATCAAACAAAAAAAAAAAAGTTACTTTTGTATTTGTGAGGGAGCTTATTACGAGCAAAATGATTACGCTTGTATCTTGCAGGTACTGCTGCTGTGGTGGCAGAACCTGCAATGAAAACAAGACTTCTCTGCTTTGATAATCGTTTGTACTTGGCTGTCTAGCAATTAATGCTCTTGTAAGAGGAGCATGATGGTAGCTTCTGAAGGACCCAATGAAGATGGTTATTGCTGATCTAAAAATTAAAGGAGACACTTTAAAAGAAAGTAAATGACTGTCATACTTGGTCAGACCTTATATTGGCTGTTTTGCAGGTCTGATGTCATATAAGAAATTCACTTTGAAAAGGAGTAAACTTGAAAGGAAACCTTAATATTTAGCCCACAACATACACAAACATCTCAATCTGTGTTCTTATGAGCTTCCATCCAGTTTCGCATGCATTAAATACTCCTCCTGTTTTCCTTCACCTCTTCTGTGGAGTGGTGTTTTTGGTGGGCATGACTCTGCAAAATGTCAGAGCAAAGGTGTAGCCAGCAAGAGTCAAAAGAAAAGTCATGACGGGGTAACACGAAGAGCAGGAGAGTAGCAGAGCTTGGGGTCCAGCCTTGTGCTCCTGGATTTTAGTAGGGTTTTTTGACAAGTACAGTTCCCTTGTGTCTCTCATGCAGTGTTTTTCCATACCTTCCCTTCTGTGCCTGTGATGGAGAAGTGAGTTGATGTGCATCTGCCCACTGTTTCAGGATGTTTCAAGATGCACCCTATGAGTAAGGAAAGGCAAGGAGAAGAATGTGCCCCTTTTTTGTCAACTTTTGGTGCTGTTTTGGTGCTGCTTGACTTGGGGATCGTAAGTGGTTTGAAGATCTCTTTAATGATGATACACTAATATATTAAAAAGGAGTGTCCTCATATCTCCTTCGAATGGAAAGGTTGTTGTACTTGATTTGTTTGCTGTAGTTGTAAGCTCTCCGGGGTAATGACCTTGCTTATGTGGTTTGTAAAGTACTGTGTTTACTGATGGTGTTCTGCACATTGCTGTAAAAAAACAATATGGGGGGTAATGTAGCAGCACTTAGCTCTTCTATTCTTTCTCTCTCTCCAATGTAATAAAATGATACAATTATAATTGAAGGAGATACTGGGCTAATGTAGTTTAAATACTGTTGTTTTCAAGCAATTAGAAGCTATTTATCAAAAATTTAGAGTAAAATATCTTTTTTAATTCTATGAAGATGGATATGTTTGGTTTGGAAAATTCTGCTTGTATATAGCTATTAACTTAATTTTGAGGATCTTTGAAAATATATAGTTAACATGTCCATAGAGACCAGGAATGTTTTTGGCATGTGCTCTTTAAAAGCTCTGTCATAGTTTAGTTTGCTTCAGATATTTCTGAACACAGCAACCAAAATTAGATTGATTGCAAGTAAATAAAAAAGAAAATATTTAAAAATCTGATCCAAGTCAGTCATGTTTTTAAAAAAAATGCTGAAAACAAAGGTATTTTTCCCATTTTGAAACTTAGATATTAGGTTTTGCAGCGTTTTCTGCAATATTCAGTGTTTTTTAAGACTTCAGATTACAGTCTCAGTTGATTATATGATAAATTTAGTTTTCACTGGAAAGGTGGGATGTGTACAGCTCTGCTGATTCAGAGAAATGCTGGAAAATGCTTTCTGAGGCACCCTGATTCATTATATTTTTAAGTGTCACGATTTTGGGAATTGCAGCCTGTGCCTTTTAAAAGATTGAGTTTTGCGATACACAGAGTACCATGTATTGAACAGAGACTAATACTGAATGTCGACTGCTGTTCTGTAGTAATGAAT
The DNA here is from genome assembly GCA_013400755.1 of Pelecanoides urinatrix. Lineage (NCBI taxonomy): Eukaryota > Metazoa > Chordata > Aves > Procellariiformes > Procellariidae > Pelecanoides > Pelecanoides urinatrix. Next base: position 203,749 of record VZTQ01008425.1, on the reverse strand, counting down.
CCACTTATGAATGGCTGCGGAAAGTTTAAAGGTTATTATCCTGTATTTGTTTACTTTGTAAAGATAAGATTTCAGAGAAAATCGAAGGGTACTGTCTGGAATTCCCAGTCACTGCAGTTCCGTGGAGAGCATCGATCCCTTCCTAGAGGTTGCCGGGGACTCATTATCTCCCTGTTCATTGTAGGCTGCTGATGAAATCTCCAATATTTCAGGTTTGCGATTCTTTTATTGTTGTTTTGGCAGTTTGTCAAAATTAAATGGCTTAACCAAATCAATATGCTGTCTTGCTCATTAACATCTGCATTTCACATGTCCAGATTTTTTTCATTTTGAATGTAGTCAGAATGGAATGAGCCACAACGATGACAAAAAGAGCCTTTTTGGCCTCCAGAGCTCCTAGACCATAAGGAAACTTTCCAGAAAATAAAGTGTTCTCCCAGTTATGCAGTCACAGCTTCCACCAAGATCAGTGATAATTGCACACATGTGCCCATGGGTAGGAATCTGTTGCTAAAGAATAGATGCAGCAAGGTCAGAGACAGAATATAAGCTACGATGATCATGAACTTTACTTAATTTAGAACAACAATTTGTGTATTCGGCTGTGTTTATTGGTGAAACAATTAATTGCGTAGTTAAGAATAAATAAACAACTTCCTTTCTGTTGTGATAGCCTCTCTTTCCATGGGGTGACTGAGCTTTTCTCACCAATTTAAGTTGTGGTGATATGTGGCTTTAGATACATGTTTATCACTAGCTAAAATAACACAGCTGTTAAGAAAAGGTTTATTGCCATACTTGTTCTGCATGCTAAGCACATTCTGTGTACATGTCAAACAAAATGCCAATTTAATAGGCCCCCTCAGAGTTTCCAAAGGAGTGATGATGAAAGTTTGGCAAGTTTGCTTGCGCCATTCTGTATAAAATCTGCACGGCCATTATCTACCAGACACTTCCAATATGAAAAATGCCAGTGGTGTTTTTACATTCTTAAGAGTCTAATAAGCTACACATGTCAAAACTGTAAAGTTGGAACTATCTTAAGCATGTATGAATACGGCAATACAGTTTTCTTTTCTTGTTCATGTGGAGTTATTCCTAATCTTAATAATAAATAAATAGCATTGGAAATACTTAAATATAGCACATGTCTTTTTAACACTTCACTGGCGTGCAGTGGGGTGGGCAAGGGTATGTGATCTGGAAGTGCCCTCCTGTGAGCGGCCCAGGCTGGGAGCAGCGGAGACTTGAGAGGCACGCTGCCCGTTACAGCTCTGCCACGTGCTGCGGGGACTTGCTTTCGGTTCGACTCCAGTGACTCTTTGAACTAGCAAAATCCAGTACAGGGATTTAGTCATCATTTGTTCTACTAGGAAACAATGTGGAGCTGAAAAATGCACTTAGTCCTTGTTGTACTCTGTTGCAGTTGAAAATAATTTCATGCCTTTTTTTAATCACAAGTGTCGTTTTGGAAGAGCTTGAATCCTGCTCTTCTGGGTCCAGTATCACTCATACTAAGCATAAAAACCAAACCAAACCAACTTTTTTTTTTTTAAAGCAAATCGTGAAATAGAAACCCAATGTACTTTTGCTTTTTTTTACTTTTTTCTGTTCTTTGAGTGACTGGAATTCAAGTTTTTCTACCTCTCTCTGTCACCATGCTGAATATTTTTGCAACCTGTAAGCTGTGTTTTAGTACCCAGAGCTGTTTGTACCATTTCTAAATGACCACTGATTTAGTCAAATTATTGTCTCAATTGAGAAGTCATGCTATAAGGGAAAATACAAAATCCTTATTAAAATCAGGAGTCATTAATTTGGTCTCAATTTGTTTTGAGCATAAATGTAAAGGGAAGTAAATAAAAGGAAAATGGCTTCGTTTAGCCACATCTGTGTCTAAAGGGGTGTCCTTACCTGACACCTCAATAATAAATACAGTAGGTTGGCAAATTGACATTGTCAGACATATCGTACAGTGATTGAAAAGCTGTCTGTCTGTCGCAGAATAGATGGAGCCCAGTGCAAATGGTCAGGACGATACCCTACTTCTGTTTCTGCTGTCAGTTTACTTTTTGCTTCATTTAACTATCCACCCTCTCCAGCCACACTGGTATAAGAGCTATAGCTTTTCAGAAAATACTACTTTCCTCTTTCCAGGCAACATCTAAAGTATTTAGTAATACCCTTTATATTTTCCCTTTTTACCGCACATCAGATAACAGTTGGAAGAGCTCAGGCTGAGGGAAAGGGAAATTCAGGCTAACATTTTTCGCAGAGTCTATTTTGGGCATAAGCTCTGGGTGCCAAGCTTCAGAGGGAGACTTGGACTTAAAGAGAAATCCTGTGCTTCTACCTCATGCTCACTCAGGTTTGAACTCCGGGATTTAGTACCTCTGTCAGGCTTTAAATGTTTTAGACCGAGTACTCCGATTTAGTTACTCTCTTTGATAAACTGACTTATATGGGCTGCCAGAGGTCAAATGAGCCCACCCAGAATCAGGCAGGGAAAAGAGTTGTCTGAATGCCCAGTTTGGTGCTTAGCTTTCAAGACCGTCTTTTCAGGCCTCTCAGAAAATCTCTTCTTTAATGACAAGCCAGGGAATCTTTTAACCAGATCTGAACTAACCATTCATGTCCCCCTTTTTAATGCCTTCCAGACTAATAATAATCTTAAATAGTGTTTTTCATATTTGAGTTTCCTAGATTTGCTGCCTTTCTTTTTTTGCCTTGTTTATTCAATCCAATTTAGTATTTGAAAAATAAAGAGTAAATTATGGAGTATTTTCAAAATATGGAGTACTTACAAAATACGGATAATTTTATCGCCACAATGACATGTTTATGCTGATGTCTCTCTACTGTAATCAATGAAGTTTTTCTATCATAAATGAGGAATACCGTGATCAGGATTCCTGAGTTCACAGGATAGCTAATGTACTTCCACGATACACCCATGAAGGATATGATACTTCCATGAAGCCAAATGTTTCCGTAACAAGGTAATAGAGAGCGATGACTGATCAGCATGGTTAATTTTGATATTTTTTCTCTGTTGATCCCTGATCAGATAATTGCTCAAAAAAGTTGCAATACGGAAAGATAGCTTACTGATATTTTAAATGTCAATCCTCCAAATGTCTGAAACTAGTTTTCTCTGCGTACAACATTTCTTCTGCTAGCAGTTAGGAATTAACTACCTCCCGACCCGCCCTGGAAATTAATGATGTCAGTCTACCTAAGTACAGCAGCCAAGTGATGCAGAACCTCTCCCTTTACCCAGTTCTGTTCTCCCATCCCTGCTCTAAATTTTACCAGGTTTTGTGTGCTTAGATTTTCTTTGAAAAATGCAGTAATACGACTTAGGCACAGTTGGAAATAGTTTAATTTGTTTTCAATTACTAGCTCCTTTTCCATTCACACAGGACTAAAATCTTTGCTCCTGATAAGTTACAACTGAAAATTAGTTGGACTGGGGATGGCCTATTTTAAAAAAAAGGGGGGGGAAAAAAAAGAAAGAAAAAAGAATTAACTTCAAATTACTGGATTTAGCTGAGTTGGGATGACAGTGTCCTGTTAAGGCCACAGTGTGAAACAAAACCTTTTTTAAGCAGCTGCAGGAAGCTTGCACTTTCTTGTAGTGTGTCTCAACTTCAAAATCTTTGTACTTGTTTGCTGGCAGCTTTTTTTGTGTCAACGTAGTGATAAGCAGACCTGACCTGGGAGGGGGGGATGTTACTAACAAATAAATAGCAAGATCAAAAGAAAAAAGCATGTTTTGTACTTGTTCAACTAATGGGTATGTGTCTATGTGTTGTATTGTAAGCTTGAATTCTGACAGCAGGTAACGTCAAGTACAGTTGTGTTATTGTAGTCTGAAAATGTGAAATGTGGGTGCTTTTACTTACCTAGCAGTGTTGTGTTTTGATGAAGAAGCCAGTTGTTTGCTGTTGCTGTTTGCTGCAGGAATAGAGAGCTGATGTCTTAGCAGGGAGAAAAATAACGGGAGGAAATGTTGGATGGAAAAATATTTTAAGTATTGCTGTATGTGGTAGCATGAGTGTTTGAGGTCAGTATTATTAAAGCAGTTGGCCGGTTAGAGGCTGGCCAGGATGTTTTTCTGCTAACAAACAACTTCTCGTGAAACCCTTTAGTCACATCACCCCTAGGTATCCACAAGTTTTCTATGGAGAAATATTTACAAGGATGAATGATTAAGACTGCCTTTAAGAAGACCTTTCACAGCCAAGAAATACGCATACTTGTTAGTGGATATCATTATGTGCACACATTTCTATGCCACTTTTACATTAATATTAGTGATTTTCCTTTCTCCCTGGTAATGTTGTTGCAAAGTTCTAGGCAGCCAGCTGTATATTGGCATAGAGCACATTCCTCTAAAACAGACTTAGATAGGAGAAAAATCTTAATTTTGTCTGGGAAGGGAAGAAGATCTCTTCTGCAGAACATTGTGATTCATCTCGCTGTGCTCAGCTCAGCCAGCCAGCCAGCAGGAAGCTGCTGAGCTGCTGAAACTTCTCTGCATAAGCTCTCAGCTCCAAAAAATACTTTTCTGCTTCTTCATTGGGGTATTGTTGTTCTTAGTCATCGGAGCCCAGGATCTCACTACGCACCTCTGCCATGTGCATAAGAACACAACTCATTGCTGGGGGAAAAAACAGTTGAAACATAGGTTTTGTTTAAGTTCTCGGAAGTTGTTAGTCATTCTTGCCACCTCTGACTGCAAAGTATTATAAAGTAGTATCCGTTTCTTTTTAAAACTCTCTCCCTTGCTTATAAGTCTACCCTGTTGACTTATGGTGAAAAGCAGCTGTTGAAGACGCTGAAGATTTTTGTCCTCTGGTAGCCTGGTGCCAGTTGAAGGAGGAGGTGATCTCTTCAGCAGGTGAAAGAGGCTGCTAAAAGCTTATGGGGATTTTGTGTTTGGTAACTTCTTCTGCCAGGGGCACTGAAGGTTTTCTTCCTGCATTTCAGCTGAGGAAAGCTGACAAGTAAGTGGATTTGTGCATGTGCTTTTAGAGATGACCTATGAGAAACCTAAGGTAAAAAAGGAAAATAATTGCTAGGAAGGCCATGTGATCTTTCTGTGGGTCAGTGTACGATGGCTGTAAGCCCCGGGATTTTCATTTCAGCACTCGGCAGCACCTAATTACATGTTGCAACATCATATGGCCCTGGGGTATGGGGTCAGTATGACAGCCATAGCTGTCTGTGGTGTTTATTGTCCTGCTTTCTGCTGCTAGTTAAGAAATACATCAACTGCATCACTTCTTGATCGTGATAGGTACAGCCTACTAGTAGATGGTCTCTGTTCCTTCAGTAGGTAGAAGTACACTGGCTGCTTTGGGCAGTTCAGAGATACTTTTATTAACATAATGTCTAAATTAGCCCTGTGTATAGATTCTCAAAACAGTTGCTTTCATGATATGGACTTCATGTGAAGTGAACATCTTTTCAGACCTGATGTCACACGGGAACAAGGGCCATTCTGCTTCTTCACTTGTCCTCTCGCACTGGTTAAAGCACCTTGTGTGGTTTAGAGAAACTCAAATATGAGGCAAATCTTTAATGGGCACATGAAGATATTGAGCCAATGTTTTGTGATAAAGGTGTGTCAGGTGGCTCAATTCTCATTAGTTTCTAATTGGTGCAGTTTTTACTGAGCACATCTGAGGCTGGACAGCCTGTGGCTCGGATCTTGATGCTGGTCTTTCATGGGCCTGGCTGGAAGGGAGGATATGGGAGTATGGCACCTGGTTGGATGTAGTTGTAGGGAACTGTAATCTCAGACACTCCTCAGTGAAAGAAGAAGCAACAAGCCTTCTCAGGGTTTATGATCGTCATATGTTGGCTCTGACAAGAATGCCACAAGCTGTCTTCTATTTTTGGTCACTGCCTAAATTAGTATGGAAATCATTGACCCTTGGGCTTTACCTAGTAACAGTGAACGCTTGAAGTCTTACTTGATGTTTGAAAGCCCGACATGGGGACCTTCTCAGGGTTTATGTTCTGCTTCAAGTTTCTGTTATTTCAGTGGTGACCCTGAAAAACCATCATTTTATAAGCAGAGAGCAGACACCTGCTTCACATCTGTTCCTTCTGTTCATCTGCTTTCTGAAGTTCTTCCCATGTTGTTACAGTTATCCAGCTTCTGTGTTCCTTGCCAAAAAGTTGTGGTTCACAGTTGTCATTTCAGGAAACAAAAGAATAGCAAGAAATCTCCTGTGACTAGCAAGGTAACGTTAGTTGTGACTTTTGATGGTATTACTTCTACTGCAGAGCATCTTACAGCCTCGGGCATTTGGATAATTTTGACTTCTCTCCTGAGCTCTCCAACCATTTTTCTATTCTGCTGGAGCATCAGAGAGGCAGATGGGCAATACTGTATCCTCCTAAGGTCTGTTTTAGCTGCAGTACGTGAAACAGAAGTCTATTTTTGGCTGCCTTCTTTGCCCCCTACTCTTACAGTAGCTTTAATATTAGAAAGAAAAAAATAGTAATGTTCATGGGACTCAGTGCTTACAATTTTGTTTGCAAAATGTTTATTGAAAGTATCAAAGATTGAAACAATTACCCTTGGTATCCTAAGTGTATCTGAAATCTAGCTTCAAAAGTGGTTTTGTCAGGGTTCATTGCTTTGTAATCCATAATCCAGTTGAAAATCTAGTAGCGCTTATCTGTGTGGAAAGCAGAAAAGTCTTTTCTGACTTTGTGGTGGCTAGTGACGCAAACCACCGTCATGTTTTCTAAATCAAGTCTGTTGAGACTTCAGTTCCTCTATAGTTCTCTCTGACTGACCTTAGCCCTGGGCATTTAATGGGTGTTAGATGGAGGTTTAATGCATCTGAAGGATGTGTAAAACTGTGCTGTGTAAAGGTGCTTGTGTTTGTGGGATAGAGCCTGGATTGTTCCAGGTTTGACACAGTAGATGCTCTGCAAGTAACTGCTCTGTTTTGGGACAGCAATTTTTTGGGCAGACATAAATTCACTGAATACAGTGCAAGACAGAATCCCATTGAATTGATTTTGAACTTTTAAAAAATACTATATGATAAAGCATAGATGCTCAGGTAGATAAATTGTCGAAATAAAAAATGATAAGATAAAATAAATATTACTTTTAATGAGGTACTGTGCAGGAGTGTCTTCAGTTAACTGGAAGTCTGTAGCCTGTATTTCAAATCAAAGAAGTAATGAAGCTGAAGGTAGCATGCTCTTGTTCATTGGCTTTTGGATGGCAAATATGTCTGAAAGTTGTCATCTTCTGTGAAGCCAGGATTATCTAAAAAAGAAAAAGCGTCATGCTATTGAAGTCTTGTGCCATCATCAGTTTGCCACATGGATCAACTGATTGCCAGCCAGCCATGCGGGAAATGTTTTTAAAGTGTTCTGGGGTTTGAAAACTTAGAATTATGGGTGTTGTCTTTCAGATGTCTTTTAGTTTAAAACTAGAAGATGGGGCCATACACCATGGCAGAGTGAGAGCAGTGGTGTGGTGTTATTTTTCTCTTAGCAGACATGGGAGTGGAAATCTCGTTATTCCAGTAGTTTATGAATGGTAAAGTTCATCAAACAATGCCTGCGAGGAGGAGGAGAAGGAAAATTAAATGGGTGCTACAGCCCTCTGTTTCTAGCTCATGTAAGTACAGCAGCCATGAAAAATCCAAATTTCTGGAAAAGGAATGTTTATTATAAAGAACATCTAGTAGCTGAACAAAACAAGCATCTGGTAGCCTGTGCAAGGAAGGTTCATTAAAGCAGTTTATTCGTGCTTATCTAAAACAGTCAAAATGACTTCGGAACTAACTTACTAATCTTTCTAGAGTTCCTTCCCTTGCATGGGAGTACACCGTGATTCAGACCTGGCCTGCAGTTATACATATCTTTCCTTTGGTAGCTAGGACTTCCAGTGACTTCAGTGACCCAAACAGCTTCTCCTGAGACAAGATATTGTCCAATTGAAAAGACAGGAGCCAGACTGAACAGGATTTTACATGTCTGCCACTCCTACCAAAACCTGGGATAACACAGTTACCCCAGGGTTTGGAGGGTGGGATTCTTGGACCAGATCTTCAAGGGTGTCCCTTTATCCATCTGAAAAATTCTTTCTTCCAGTTATTCATGGGTTATTTCTGCTGTTTGTAAGCAGGGCAGTGGAGCATGACAGGGCCACCAAAGACTGCTCTGATTTCCAAAAGTACTAACTGCTGCTCCTATGCGTCTGTTTTCCCGAATCATATATTCTAACACCTGAGTGAATTAACTCTTTGTAATTATATGACAAGTAACACTAGTTTTCTTTTGTAGGAAACGGTAGTCATTACAGAAATGAGTCATGGTACCATGAATTGTGGTGCTCAACAGCTTTTCAAACATTAGACTTTACATAATGGAAAGGAAAAAGTCTGGTTCAGAATCTAAAGAGGGAGAGCAGTACCTAAACGGTGATAAGTTAAACAAAGAATTAGGGAAGACAGGTTGGAAGATAAGAGTAGGAAAGGCAGATGAATCACTGAGTTGATGAGAATGACACACTCAGTGTCATAGCAAATGCCTGCTTCATGAAACAAAAGAATTAAATTAACAAGGTAGTAAATGTTGTAAACACATCTTATATAAGATCTAGTGTTTCGTGTTTAAGAAAGGTTTATTATGATTGCCGTAATGAAATTTGCATGAAGAAGAAAGGGATTTTTGAATAAAAACTTTGCCCAGTGCTTTCGTGCCACAAGAAGAGACTAAACTGAAAAAAATTCATTTAATTTTGGAGTAAGAATTTTTTGAAAAAAATTGCTATGGTGATAGCAAATTAAGCGTACAGAGTATTTGGGTTATTTATAAAGTCGAAGAGACAGGTACTTCCAAACTGTAGAGAATAATAAAGATTAAAATGCTATAACATTAATTTGCCAAGTGTAAGCACTGTAGTGTGTGATAAGAAGGAGCTGCATGATAACATCAGGCTTTATAAAGCTCTACAGTAACTACTGGAACCAGTAGGAAAGGCTATGGTTTATTGTTAGAGCATTATTAATATATATTAAAATACCGGTTGTTTCCAGGTGGCTGAATCTGTCTTGCATTAGCTGAGACACTTGTCGCAGACTACCAATTCTGTGAAAGCATAAATAAACAAACTCAATCAGTCAAGATCACTGCATCTCAAAATGTACTTTCTTTGTTTATTTTAGACTAACAAGTCTACTTAGTTTTAACTGGGTATGGTCCCAAACTTGAACTCTAGGTCTAAAATCCTTACAAAAATTTGAACTGGAGTTTGGACTTCACAGATTTTATTTTCTTAGTTAGAAAATGCTTCCAGACTTCTGCCTGCGCTGCATATTTATTCATGAGAAGGTAACAACCCTTTTATATTAGGTGTTACATAAACACATGTCAAAGACCCGGCATTATTTTTTATTGAGCTGCAAATAATGTGTGCAGTTTGGAGTCAACTTTTTTATTTACTGAGTGCTGCTGGCATGCCGATTCCCAAACTGAATAGGCAAGAGAGGGTCTGCTCTGAGAGGAGCATGCAAGCTTCCAACAAGGGCAAAAATGGCCAAAAAATATACTCAGCCGCCTTTTTCCTCTTTGCTTCTCAGTCCTCCTGATTGAAATACACTGTGGGTACGAGATGCTCTTTTTAACAAGTGGTTCCTGTAAGGTAAGTATTGTCATTTGGTGGTATGGTGAGGGAACGGAGAGTTTTAAGGGACCTGTAGCCCCTGAAAGTGCTGGGAGAAGAGGAGTCTGCCTGGTTGTCTGCAGGGGCGTTTGACGCCGAGGGCATCCTTCCTGAGGTACTCACTGCTGTAAAGCTCTCCTGGTCCTTGGTTTCTGGTGGGAACGCGGGGCTCGTTGACCTTTCATTTCGGGGAGTTCCTATGTTATACTCCCACCATCTGGAACTCTTCCATAGTCTTAATTAGGAATGATTGCCTGCATAAGCAGGTTTTGTAAACATAGGTCTTTTTTCCTTCAAAGAACAAGTAAAAAGTGCTGAGGCTGCTCCTGGAATTTGAAGACGAGGATTTTAAATCTGATGTAGAATTTCCCAGTGGAATTTGGCTTGAAAACCTCAGAATTTGGACCTAATTTGTAGCAAAACCAAACATTACTTAGGAAAGATAGTAGTTGTCTGTACAAACGAATCCAGCTCTTTAGCTGGTTATAGTTTGCCATTTTTTCCTATTTATTGTGGACTTTTTCCCAATCTGGAGTACACCAGTGAAATTTATGTGGCTATAGTGCTTTCTGTACTAATTCTGCAAAGCTAGTTAAGCTATTCTTTTTTAGCATTATGTTGATGGCATTGATAATGATAAGTACAAATGAGGAAGCAGATAAGAGTTTTTAAAACATGAGATTAGAGTAATCACAATGTAAACATGTGATATACTGGAATAATCGAATGGCTTTCCAGTCTGAAGGATTTTTCTTGCTGATTGCATTAACCTTTCTTCCAAATGTAGGTGGAATAGCCTGGTGCCTGTCTTGGTAATGTTCTTTTATGGTTTTACATGATCAATTACTTGTTAACTTTCTTGCTCAGAAGCCAGTAATTTGTGATGTTACTCCTTTAAAGGCTCTCTTTGATCTCTTTTTCCAAGAGCAGTTGGCACTATTTGTTGTACTGTCTTTTCAGGTAATACGTTTTTGTAGAAGGCAGTTGGAAAAATTTTGCTGGTTTCAGATTTCTCACTTGCACTGTTGTTGCCAGTAAATTAGATGGGCACTATGGGCTTGTATAATGCTTGAATTTTTTCCTCAGCTTTCTGTCATATGATGTAGTCTCATATTCAAATACTAAAGAGACGAAAATACTTGTGAGCTTTTTAACATCACCTTCCTCTCCACTGGAAGGAGAAAGGGAAAAATCATCTGTGTGCATAGAAGTGAATAGAGAATTTTCAGCACACCAAGTTCATTTTTTCTAATGTTTGCTTTTTAATCCTTGGTAAATGCCTGATTCAGAGTTTAGTGATGGGGAAAAACTTCTTCTATGTGTGTTACTAAAGATAAATTGTATTTCTGTTGCTGGGAAGGAGGTATTCAGTAGCTTGTTAAAAACTGACGTTTTCTCTGCCACGTAGATTTGGTTGGTTTATTTAATAGAGTGAATTTTTATGCATTGGGATTTTCTCCAACATTGAAGACGATTTTGTTCAATTGGATTTTTAAACATTTGAAAATTGGAATAAGAAAAGCAGCATTGTTTAAGGTCCTGGCTAGGGTTTTAAAAACAGGAACAACTCATAGTGTTCCTTATTAAATTTAATTAATTGCTACTCGTGGGCAATATGGCTGAGTTATTGTTGCAATGAGAGCAATAACTTATAAAATTTGGAGTTCTGTATGTTCAGACCTCAGTTAGAGCTTTGCTTAAGAGTAGTTTGATTATTTAATTTAAAAAAAAAAGTTTTTCTTTCTTTCAAAAGGGTATTGAAGAGCATCTCACTCATGGATTTTTAAATGCTTTTGGTGTTTCCATGGCTAAATCTTCGGTAAGAATTTAGTCAGGTTTATTGGCAGTTAAAAAAATCTTTACTATTTGGTACCTGCCTAATGCTGAGATACATGCCATTAATTTGATCTCAGTCTGTTTTCTGTTGCACAGATGTTCACATTACAAAATCATTATTGTCTACCAGTAATCAGCACTCCTATCGGAAAAGCCAATATAGGAGTGGGGAGCTAAATGGGTGTCTGAAGTCTCATCTTATTCTAGAGATAGTCTTTCTAAATGAGCAATAAAGGGGACTGCGTGAGGAAACGCATCTTTGGTGCATCTGAGATGCCTGTTCTACAGCTAAAGGGAATACTTCAGCCTGACCGTTCACTCGCTCAGCACCAAGCCTTTATGCGTTGAATAATTATTTTTAATGAATAGCACGGGGAGTTAAATCCTTATGACTTAGTTATTTCTCAAGTGAACTGAAAGTCTGTTTCCATAGTGAATTTGAACTAGTAATTTGTGATCGGAGTTTGAAGTAATGTAGTTGTGCAAACCCGTATTATGGTCAGATGAAATCTGACCAAACTTTTTAGAAAGATTTGCATTTGATTACGAGAAAATAAAGCTAACAAGTTCGTTCTGACCTTTGGCTGAAAATTGAAGTGAATATACACAGTGGCTACCCTAAGTATTAATGTATATAAGTGTGCATGCATTCTTTTTTTCAAGTGAAACTTGGAAAAACGTATAAAATGGAAGATTTACTGATCTCTTCAAGCTCTGTCATCATTGTATAAGGCGTAATGCTCTTGGGTTTACTTACAAAATGGTGAGATGAATATGGCTTCCCCAGGTAAAATTCTGGTCAGAGTGAAGTTATTAGCAAAATTCCCGTTGAAAGAGGTGGGGACAGAATTTCACTGAAACACAGGACACTTGAAATCCAGTGCAAGGTTAAAAAATAAACCAGAAACATAACTCATATTTGAAAAAGTATGTGTGTTTCTCATAAACTTAATATTCTTATTAAAATAAAATGTTTCTATTTTTCTTCAAACTAAGTCACATCTCTTCAGGCAATATTACTAAGTTAAATCAGAGTGAGTTTGTTTATAGAAATTAATTGTTCACAGTGTTCATAAAAACAATTGGCAGTGCACTAATAGACACCCTTTCAGTTTTACAACTTCTCTCTGTCCATTTTACGTTTCCTTTGACAGGATAAAATAGGTCTTAGACACAAAGTATTAAAAGTGTTAACCCTAAATAGATGAGATGTTCATATTATTCCCATTCAAGTAACCAAACTTTGAAAAGCAAGAACCTTTCTTGTAGTTAGTTTCAAAGTGACTCGGCAACGTACCTTTTTGTTTTTAATTTGTGCTATATGGTGACTCATAAAAAGACTTCTAAAACCAAGGTGGAGATACTCTCTCCGTTGTTTTCTTGTTCTGATGAAGGGAGAGCTATCAGCTCTCATACTATGTATAAACAGGGTTATTGAGAAATGTAGCCCAACCCATCGGTAAGACTGCAGCACTGAAAGAAATCCTTTACAGCTTGTTCCTAAGCTCTCAATTTAAATGCTCCGTGGGGAAGACCACAAGCCCTGCAGCCGGTTTGCGCTGGAGAGGCAGGGAGGAGTAGCCTTCCTGTCGGACCTCTGCAGTCACTGCTACTGCCAGAGATGTGCTGTGGGCCTGGGGAATCGTTACTCCTTCGCGCTCCGAAGGAGGACAGAGCAATGGGCAATGCTGTGCCCAGCTGGGATTGAATGACTAGTGTAGTTGTAACATGTGCTCGGGAAAAGGGAAGGGAGCTACTTTCCCAGAAGTGGTCCCACAGGTATGTGGACCACACCTGCAGAGAGACCTGCGTGAACCCATGAAGAGCAAAGGGAGCAAAACATTTTGCAGTCTGCGAGTGCTGGAGCCAGAGGTGAGGGGGCCCTGACTCCCTGAGCCCTCTGCAGGGTGGGCAGCTGCTGCTGGGGCAGGCGGAGAGAGTCCTCCTGTATTTTCCCTCCGCTTTTTTTCCTCAATGAAAGCATAAAAACAATTTCTCATCCCAGAGGAGAAACAAGAGAGACTGATGCTTTGTGGGTTGGTTCTTTCATATTTTAATAAGAGAATGTTGGGGTTTTGGGGTTTTTTGTTTTTGTTTTTTTTTAATAGCCAAACTTCATTTCTCCCTGCTATGTGGAAAGAGCAGGCTCTGTCTCAGCAGAGAGGAAAATGAGGCAGCTTGATCAGCAAACTAGGATAGAAAGTCATCCTCATTACAGTTATTTCTGCTCTTCACTGCTGTTTGGGGAGGTAGCTCTTACTGGGGATTTTTGTCTTGTAGTTTTTTGATAAAAAGCATTTTCCTGGGTAGTATTTTAGCAGTTGTCTGTTACAAACCATTTTGGCTTGTTTCTTTCTCTCCTTTCTTGCCTTACTTTCATCTCTGCTACTCATTTCTTTCATAATTTATCTAAACAGCTTTCCACAAACCCTGAGAGATCGTACCCTTCAAAGCCGAATTGTATTTCTTAACTCTCATACTCCTTCTAGAGAGCTGTCAGGAGGTGGTTTTACATTTGGAGAGAAGATTGCTTGTTTCACCTCAGCAAGTATTTTTAGTTAAGCATTTTTCCTCTAGGTGACTTCAGATGGTCCCTACTGGATCTTTAGTAACATCCATGCTAGTATCTTTCATTTTAAGTTGTTATTTGTAGTTTTGCTATAATTTGGAGATAGCCAGAGGCTGTACCTCCTGTAAGAAAAATATTTTCATCCTCCTTAACATGAAGGAACTTGCTCCGTAAACTGCATTTGACTTAATGTCTTGAGCTTAAACACTAACCTGACAGCTGTTAATCAGACCTCTGGTTTAAAAAAACAAGGGCATAATTGACAAGTCAAATTTAGGTGGTAGAATTAGGTAGTTAGCAACAGAGTTTAATAGACTCTGCTATTTTATGTTTGGTTATGACTTTCCTGGTTGATAAAATTATTTGTTTGAGATTCTTTGTTTTTTATTCCTCACATTTGGTCATAATTGCTTAGTTATGAACTCTAAAAGCCTCATCAATCAGTTTGTTGAAAATACGCACAATAAGGTAGTGAGGGGTTTTTTTTTGTGTGCTAAAATGTATTTTTGGCCTTGTGTTAGGAGCAAAGAAGGCTGGCAAGGCAACTTTTGCGTTTCAGCATCCTCCTAATTCCTGTTTCTGGCAGATCATAGAAGTTTAAGAAAAACCTTTGCTTCTAGCCCATGTCCTACTAGCACTACCTTCTCCTGGTCTGACTGGAGCGGGCAGTGCCGTACAAGGCAGAGAATGACTGTGGGTGACCGGTTTTTGTCGGTAACGCAGGCACACCTATTCCTCTGTCTGCAATAGCAGAGCTCTCTGTGGCTTAGCACGTGAGAAGACAGAGAAGTATTTGCCCTTTCTTTTGACGAGCTGTAGAAGATCCTGTTTTCCTCACCGTTTCTAAATAGAATAAATTCGCATATTGTAATTTTTACATTTGTGGTCATTTGTTAGTGGAATCTGCAGTAATTTTGTTGTCACGCTGACACCATGGGATCATGACAACATATATGTCTGCCCTCACCTTACAAGCAGGCAGAAACTGTCAAGCGTACTTTTTTCCCTACTCCTGTACTGTGATAGCGGAAGATGCCGTACCTGCAAAATGGTTGATAACCCCAGTCTTCTTGGTCATGGCTACTAGAAGTGCTTTAAGAATACTCCTGAAGCTGTTTACAAGCCTCATCTGAGATGTTAGTCATCAGGAGCAAAGAACTACCCTTTTGCCACATTAAATTAGTTTTTACAATTCTTTTGCATAATCTCATAATACATTACATTAGTGTTACAATACGTTAGTGTTGTTCCCTGTATGTTGTTTTTTCTGGGAAACGTCTTTGGGAAAGCCTCCTCCTCTGAGATCTGGAGAATTTCTCGGATGTCCAGCTGACAGGAACAGGCTTTTAAACTCAGAGTTTTCAAATCTTTCACATACATATTTTACACATACAAGACAATGCATCAGATTTAATTGTAAACAGCTCGTGGACTCTCTGTGTGTGTTTGGATGGGTTGTGCGTGTTCATATAAGAACAATGTCTTGGTAACTACCTAGCTTACTATTTAAGGTTTTATGGTCATATTCTTGGCATTCATTTTTCTGTGTTATTAATGAAAGTTTTAGCTATTAGTGGAAATATTTCTTGTAGAAGTTTTCCATGGAAGCTGTGCTAAACTTCATGCTTCCAAAAGTGAGAAGCGAATGTATGTGGACTGTACACATGCACAAACTGTAAAATAAATGTATGTAATCTAGCTACTGCTCTTTATTAAATATTTGCTATTGTATGATTGTTTTCAGCTGCTTATAACTTCACGTGTCTTTAACTTTTGGACTGAAGTGTTCCATGTTGGCTTCCTGTGTTCTGGTATGTTTTATTTTAGCCAAAATGGCTCCACAGTTTCCAATAATGGGATTAATAAAAAGCATATTTTGCATTTGTGAAAGAGAAATACTCTGGCAAACTTTTCTTGAGAAGCTTATGGTCCTCCCTTATTTAGAAATTTGTCAGAAATTTGATTTTTGCTTCTTAACTTTCCAGTGCTACCAACAAATACTAGTAAAACATTGCTTGTCTCACCTAGTGTACCCACATTGAACTGCTGTAATGAAGAACTCTGTTAAAAGCCCCTGAGGAGGTACATGGTTCTCCTGTCAGAGCAGGGTCTGAACAGAGTTGTTAACCATGATTGAGGCCATATGTTGAGGACAAGGAGGAAGAACAGTATCAGACATGCATATTTCATTTCTGAAGGCATTTTCATCCTGGGCTGTGAGGAAAATTTTACAGAACATAAATTCTGTAAAATAAATGCTGTGCTGGGGAGTCTTGGGAAGACAAGATGAATATAAACACGTTTGAACTTCTGGGCTGCTGGACTCCAGGAACAGCAGGACTTGGGTTGTCTTGAATTCTGCTGCAAAACCTGTCAGTTTGATTAGCTTAATGCATATTCCCAAATAGACTGGGGACAACACGATCGTTTTGAGGAACTTGATTTGAAAATCTTGATAATGTTCTCTTGTACTGTGTCTTCAAGAGTATAATCAGAGAAAGAAACGTTTCATCACGCTTTTATCAACATGAGGCTTATATGACTACTATTTAAGGGTATTGGAGCCCATGGAGAGATTTGCAAGTCTTGTCAGACTGGAACTGGAAAGACCACCTTTTTAGCTTTTTTTTTATATTTCTTGATTGTATGTGCATTATTTTTAGTTGCGAAATCAACTAACTGCATTCTCTTGAGTATGCAAGGATCTGGGTAGGAATAGAGGAAAAAATTCTTGGCATTTACATATCTCTAAAATAATCTTAGTGAGATTTTCTATCTATATTGTATACCTTTTTTTACCCGTAAAAATGAATTAATATTCTAAATATTAGAATATTTATATTAGACTAAATGGAGAATATTAATTCCACATAATCATATTTAAGCAATCATTTATTTGCTTAGGTAGTTGGTTTTTAGAACTAATTGAGTAAATAAATTCTGTTCAAATAAATTCTATGAATAAATTTAAGATTAAATAATGCTTTTCACCATTTTAAAAAAAAAAGTTATTTGCCTTTGAGGGTCCAGCAAACCTGCATGTGCTTCCAGTCCCTTCTTATACCCCTTTTGGGAAAAACCCAACACGGTTAGTGAGTTGAGATGCAGCACAATTTATATACTTTATATATAAAGTCAGTATTTGTTAACAAAGTGAAGCATGATTTCAGAAACACTTTGTGTTCTTGATTTGTTTGAAATAGTTTGTTTACAAATTTAGCCCCAGATCTGACAGTTGGGCATCCTACGTGAATACACCAGAAATGTGCAACATCATACTTTAGGAAAACCCAGGTAAAAGCATTGCANAATTCTATGATTCTGAAATGCTGTAGTCATCGTGTGAGGGTTTGACCAGGTGCCTTGCACTGTGTTATGGGTTGTGCTCCACATCTGGGTGGACATCTTCGGGGCAGGCTCCAGAAATACCAGGTCTCCACGGATGATACCCCCGTGGATCCTTTCTGCGGTGAGCTGGGTGGAGTTTGGTGAGGAACCAGTTCTCAGCCACATTTCCCACCTGGGCGTTGGTGCCCAGGGAAGGCTTGATAGCACAGCTAGCTCCACCAGCCTCGGGAAGTTTGATGCATATCCTCCAGGCAAAGTAGTGCCTCAGGGACCGAAATAAGCCGTCCCAGTTATGGACCTTTACACTCATACGGCTGTGTTAGCACATTCGCTGGCACAGAGTTCTTGTTAGAGAAGAGGGAAAGGATCACACCCTAAGGGACGTTACGGTGCTCGTGAAAGCTGCTGGTATCAGTGTGGCCTCCGCTGCCTGTCTGTATTTCTACATGTCTGTCTTCAAAACCCTTCAAGTAACTGAATCCAGATCATGTTCAGCATTAGGTATTGGATAAAGATTGATGTAAACTGTAAAGATTAAATGGCCAGAGTAGGATATGAAACACTGCAGTTTGTTTAAAAGCTCACCCAGGAGATGAAATGCTCCCTTGTTTGCTGGTTGACACTTCCAGTATTGTTTTCTTAATTTCTAGTAGCACTCTTCAGACTTCAGAGGCCCCTAATTTTAGTGAGAGAAATAGGAGCATAGTGAAGCCTATGATGACTGATGGCTTCAGAGGAGAATTTTTCAGCAGTGTTATTAATAATGGGCTCTTCAAGCACTGTGGAAAATGAAATAACAGCAGCCCTATGAAAGAGACCCCAAAAACCACCACCACCTTTGTCATTCACCGAAAAAATCAAGTCTTGGTATAAGGAATTTTTTTGGGGGGAAAAAACCAAACTCGACTGCAATGAGCTGACGCAGGCAGTACAGTAATAATGACAAACTTTATAAAGCAAAGTGTCTCTTACTAATGTGCTGCAAAGCACTCCAGAGATTCTCAGTTCTCAAATTAAGCTATAAAAGATAATAGAAGACCTTATAAAGTTTCTGCACAGTGAATGATTTCATGGCAATGGCTTTGTTTGTTTTAATGATGTGAGCAGAGGGCATTTGCCTGACATCTTCAGCATTCTGAAAGGGAAGAAATAGGTGCAGCAGTTACATTTTACAGTTTCACTGACATAATATGGGTGCTTTTTTGCAGCTGTATCATGGTGTACTTTGTAGAATGTAAGTAAGTTTTGAAGTTAAAAACTTCAATAAGGAAACAGATTTGGAAGTTTACTGCTGCTGTGATTCAGCTGCTTGCAGAAATAAATACATTTGGATAATAGTTGAGGGCCATGATTTTTAGGGGCATCCATAATCTTAAGGTACTTCTCTGTGGACAAAACAACTTATAAGTTGTTTAAAGGAGTTTATCTCCTTTGGAAGAAGGGGCAGGCTACTCAGGACGAGTACAGGGATCTCGTTAGGTCGTGCAGAGAGAAAATTAGAAAGGCCAAAGCCCAGGTAGAACGCAACCTGGCCACTGTTGTGAGAGACAACAGGAAGAGCTTCTACAAGTATATTAATGACAAGAGGAGAGCCAAGGAGAATGTCCATCCTTTATTGGATGCTGGGGGGAACATTGCCACCAAGGACAAGGATAAGGCTGAGGTACTCAACGCGTTCTTTGCCTCAGTCTTTAATAGTCAGAGCAGTTATCCTCAGGGTACTC
>VZTQ01008425.1:158100-180852 GCA_013400755.1 Pelecanoides urinatrix | reverse complement strand
TGGTCGCTAAGCCCAAGCCGGCCTCCGACCACCACATCTCCCACCAGACCTTCTCTGTTTGTGAACAGCAGGTCAAGCAAGGCAGCCCCCCTGGTAGGCTCGCTTACCAACTGTGTCAGAAAGTTATCTTCCACACACTCCAGGAACCTCCTCGACTGTTTCCTCTCTGCCATGTGATACTTCCAGCAGACGTCCCGAAGGTTGAAGTCCCCCACAAGGACAAGAGCTAGGGACTGTGAAACCTCTGCCAGCCTCTCGTACAAAGATAGACCTGTATGCAGTTCCTCTGGCTGTTGTCCCCCAGTGTCAGTAGCCCTTACGGTTTGTCTGCTGTTCTGGAAGATAGGCGGGCAGGGCAGGGACCCCCGGGGCACAGGGTGTATATCCCTTTGAGCTGGAGGTGGGGTAATCCAGTCGTGCCTGCGCACTCATTGCCAGGTGGGAGACTCCAGTTGGGGGTTCTGGGATGACCATCCTCCCTCAGAAAGGTTCTCTGACACCTTCGTGTTCCCTTGGGTCAGCGGTGCGAAGAAATACTTCATACCCGTACAGAACGAGAGCGCCATTTGCAGGATCAGCGTACAGCCCTACAAATTTTGCATTTAAAAAGAATGCAAAGCGTAGATACTTAGCTTGATGGTAATTAACTTGAATGGCATACCGAAGTATTTGGCACATTTTGAAGTGTTTTAAAATCAAGGTTTCAGTTTGTTTCTGAGAAATTTTGTAGTTAACCTAGTTTCAGCTCTTGATGCATGAGTGACTGGGTAACATATGATGAACTGTGTTATATAAAATGCTCAAATTGTTGATCCAAAATTCTAGCTATTTAACTCTTCTGGGATCTTAGTGTTTCTTATTTTATTTTTGTCTTGTTTTCTCTTTTCAGTATTTGAAGTGTTGATATGAAGCCCTTTTCTGCCAGTGCTGTTAGCAGAAAGAACTTATGTACACCCATCTGCCTGTTCCTTGGGCATGGGAATGGGTTGCACTGTCAGGAGCTTTTAACTACATGGTATAGATTAATACAGGTGGGATTTTGCCTGCTTTCTCCTCTGTTTCCTCTAAGTAGGTTTGTGTCTTGCGGCAGGATATAGTGGAATAAGAATCATCAGCATCATTGGTTCCAGCTGCCTCCTCAACGGAAAAACTGCATTTTATTTGGATGAGCTGTGCTGTCTCTTGAATATTTTGAGAGGAAGACTGTCTCTCCCCTTCCGTGCATCTTTCCCGCCCAGATGTTTCATTCTTTATTGTGCTTTATTAATAAAGTCCAACACTTTCTTAGCTGTAGGGCTGCAATGCAGAAAGCAGATGCTCCTATTAGAAAACATTCCATGATATTGGAAGCTTAATTATCAAAGGCAGAAAGTCAGACCCTCATTACATTTTCCACTTGTTTAAAAAGAAAAAAAAAAGCCAAAAGTATTCTTTGTTTTTGTGGGAAGACTGGCGGTAGGTTAACAGCTGGGAAATACAAAGCTGCAACTCCATGGCTGAACAAGGAAGATAATGATTGTTCATCTGCAGAGATCATTATTTTCTTCTAATACGAGATTGCAGTGTTTCTGTTTGTAGCTGTGAAGGTTTAATTACACTTCATAATTATTTATAAATTACATCTGTGTAGGCCCTTCCTATATGAATCTGTGTCTTTATTGGCAGAGGGTTGCAGGGGGAGAAGACTGGCAGGTAGGTTTGAAGGACCACACATGGGTATTTGAAAGTAAACATTATGTTTTTGTACTTAAAAGGACAATGTAAAATACAAATAAGGCCAGAGAAGTCAGATTTCTGTAAATGCATGGATAGTGCAGGAATAGAATGGGTGAATGGGATGTTTGCCCAAGAGAAACAAAACAGCCCAATTTTCCTTGCTAAAAATACCAATTTTTGAGTTGTTTGGTCAAAAACCTCAGAGTATTTTTCCTCCCAGTTATTAAAGAANACTGATTCAGTGGGAGAGGTTGGTTTCAGCTGTGCACCCTTTCCCTGGTGGGTGCGATGCTCTCACCCAAAAGGTGCTGTCCGTAGAGAGAGGAAGGGTGCTGCGGGGTCTCCTAGGGATGATGGGGATGGTTGACATAACTCATTTGCTGCAGGAAAGGCACACTGCCCATTTGCTTCTCTTATGCAAGGTTTGTCAGTGGAGGTGATGTGACCATATGCTCCTATTATACCTAAAAACCTAGTTAAAGATAAAGAAATTGGGAAGCTGTGTTGGTTGGTGAAAAGCTGGCAAACGCATGATGCACACTTGGAAAATGGAGAGCTTGTAAATAACATAGAATGCATGTGTCTGTGTGGTGGGTTCTCGAGATGAGGTGAAAGGCAGCCAGAAGAAACATTTTGTTGAAGCAGCAAAGGGTTGCTGTGGGAGAGGAGGAGGAGAGAAACATCTCTCTCATCTTGTGCTCAGCTCCGTGTTGATAATGTTCTTAACAACAGAATGTTGTGTTCTCCTAAGGTGTTTGCTCCTTGCTCACGCATCCTACGTGGCACAGCAGAGTTAAGCCAGTAACTTCCCTGTCCTACTGCTGCTTATCTGGGTGCTCAGGTTCTGCAGCTGTGACTCACAACCACAGTTTTTCCAGTGGTGTGCAGGGATGCTAAATGCCTCTTGGAGTGTAGTTGGATGTTGGATACTCAAAGTCTTGAGATATGCAGAATTCGCTGGGTTTCTGGCAACTGCTCGTTTCTCATACAAGTCATGGGGCACCAGCCAAAAACTTGTGATCTTTTCTCCAATCTGCTCAATGTGATTTTTGCTGTTACCAGCCTTCTGCAGATTCAAATACTGACCCTGTGTTGCTTTGGAAAAAGATTAATTAAGACTGGATTCTGCTTTTACTACCTTTTTGTTATTTTGGCAAAGAAAATTCAGAGCTCAGGTTTTTCTCTGACTGGTCAGGTTCATAGAGCAACATGATTAATGATTTCTCTTGACAACTTCTGGTAATTATAATTTTATTAAGGCCCAAAAATAAACAATGCAATCTTCTCATTTGCCCTGCATAACATGGCTTGTATAATTTCTCCCAATAATTATCTCATCCAAACCCAATAGCTTGTCACGGAGATCTTAGTAAACTTTTCCACTGGGGTTCTACTGCATTCTGTCAGCACAGCTATGGGAAAACGTGTGGCTCTTTAGTTTGTTCATAGAGATAGAAGATAGAGGACCCAAATTAATTATTTCACTTAACAAGATTAATGGAAGGAAATGTGGCATGCTCCTTTGTGTTATCAGTTATTTATAGAATTTCTTCAAGTGAAATACTCCTTGCTATCTGATTACCAAAGGCTATTCACTTTGTCATGAAGCTACTAAACAGACCGATTTTTATATCATTGCTTCAGTTTGTTGCTTCACTCCAAACAGNAGGTGCTGTCAGTGTTGCGTTGCTAACACGCTTCTTCAATTACGTGCGGTTACATGCCTCGGTTGGATCCAGAGACTGTATATGAGCATAGCAAGAATGGCTTTAAAATATGACAAGGGTATATTAAAATATACCTGTTATTAAAAAATGTTGGTAGAAAATAGGTAGGGCACTACGTTTAAAAAAACACAAACATGGTGTTCTTGGTGAATTGTTTAGTTTTGCCCATCGGGATTAGAAATGCTTCCTGAATTACAGCTGAAGTGAGGGAGTCGAAATTCTGTTCTTATATCTGTGCTAAACAAAACTTCTCAACTGGGGGAATTTCACAGATTTAACTGATAACAGCATTACTTCCCATGCCTTTATGTAGTTTGTTTATGTAAAAAGCTGTCCTTCAAGGACAAGAAAAAATAGCCTCTTTGCTTTTGTATGTTGAGTAATGAGGGATTTGAGAGAATGAACTGTGTAGTTCTCTGGAAAATGAGATTTAGCTGATCACCTCAGGATACTGCTTCCCAGCTGTGCTCTCCCCTTGAATTTTGTGAATTGTTTTCCAACGGATTTTTTGAAGAAGGCCAGGCTTAAAGGAGAGTATGTATTGTTAGTATTGCCTGGAAAAGAATCACTGGCTTCTTACTTAGTTAAATGGGTTTCATTCGTGTGATTTTATGATGCTACTAGAGTTGGTTTGGATTTGCAGAATGATATACTTACTCAAGAACAAAATCAAATTAATCAAAATGCTGCATTAGTTTTTTCTCTCTGTTCTCTTTTACCAGTTACACCTCTGTTCCCTAAGCATTTTATAGCTCTCCACAGGTAGAAGTTACATCCACTTTACTGATGGGATCAGAAGCCTCGAGAGATCAGGTAACATGCCCAAAAAACTAAAGGCCAATCTCCAAGTCCAAGAAAAACATTAGAGATGCTAAACCATTATTTTGTTCTTTCTCTCGTTTCCAGGTTCAAAGTTGTAGTTAATTATAACTAAAAATTGCTGTGACAATTACTTCTGCCCCATTGACGGTGGGGCTTAGAAGTACACACATTTAAATGCTGAAGGAACCCTTTCTTCAGTGTTGTCTAGATTATTTAGTAATGAAGCAGAGTTCATTTTCCTTGGCCATGGACTCAGGATAAACTTTCGCTTGGATATGGCTTCTGATACAGGCTCCATATTAATCTAGGATAAAATTCAAGTAGATGCTCTGGAAAGCAGAGCATCTGGAGACCGTGTTAAGGCAACAGTTTGGGTCTCTGGATTGTTGCACTGAGTTCGGAGCTCATATATACAATTTAAGCTTGCTGGTTTTGTTAGATACTGGGCAAAATGGAGACCTGGTATTAATGGAGGCAAGCAGGAGTTTGGATCTCTCTTGCTTCATGTAGATTGTTGTAGTTTAGCATGAAAATCAAAACTGGTAGAATACGGATCAGCAAATCTCGGGATTTTTCAGTCATCTAAAATCTGGTGCAGTTTTATAGGAGAAATTTTAGGTATTTGTTATAACAAGGATCCTTTCTGGATACTGTCATACATCTTTTTAAGTTTTCTATGGTACTGGCAGTAAAATGGATTTGTGCAGAACTTGATCTATATAGGCAGTCTGAAATAGTTTCAAACCTTCTTTAGGTTAGAAGAGGCATACATGTGACTGACTTTTTGCACTGACTGCAGCTGTATTGCAGAGTGCCGTTGTCTCCTGTGCTGCTCACAGTAGCACTGGGAACACCCTGCAGCTGATGTGCCTGCTGCTGTCTACAGTTTCTTTAAACTGGGTTTTGCTTGTCTGGATAACATTCCATTTGCATTTCTTCGTGCAGCATGCTGATGATGTTGGCTACTGACACTGTAAATAAACCAGATGAATTCTTGTGGCATGGCTTGATTTGCAGGAAACTAGAACTAGCTTTGTGTAGTAATGTGTATAAAATACTAGTGGGCTTTTCTCCTACGTTCCTTGCCCTCCTGAACAGCTGCTGCTCACAGCAGATGGACTTTTGTAGCACTGACTGATACAGCCTTCCAGAAAGTTAAGAAATTCTTATCAGTGCTTTTTCAATTAATATGGTGGCAGTTTATGCTAATTCAATTCTATAGTTCATATTTTATTCTTTAGCAGAAGAGGATTTGCTTTGGTCATGGCCCAAGTGCATAGGATGCTATATCCTTCTTGAGAATGGCTGAGCACACTCGCTTCCCAGTGGCATACGTAGCAAACCCAAGAGCTGTAAAGATAGTAGTTTTATTCTCCAATAGCTTCAATGCCCCTTGAGTGTCTCTTCAGCACCAGTTCATTTTTCATTACAGTTAACACAGGTTCTCTTCTGCATTTTCATTTGCCAGAATGAGCATTGTGTTGTGTTTTTTCATTCATACCAAGTATTTTGACAGAAGTTGGAATAATGTTGTGTCACTCCTCCTATCAATCTCTGAATTTTCAGATTCCCATTTATGTTTACTTCCATAGTCCCCATACTGTTCAGTGGGAGCACTTGTGCCATTCCGTGTCCATACGCTGCTTGAGATTTTCACCTGGGACATAGTGTCTTATCATGGAATCGTAGAACAGTTTGGGTTGGAAGGGACCTTTAAAGGTCATCTAGTCCAACCCCCCTGCCGTGGGCAGGGACATCTTCAACTAGATCAGGTTGCTCAGAGCCCCGTCCAGCCTGACCTTGAATGTTTCCAGGGATGGGGCATCTACCACCTCTCTGGGCAACCTGTTCCAGTGTTTCACCATCCTCATTGTTTACAATGTCTTCCTTATATCTAGTCTAAATCTACCCTCTTTTAGTTTAAAACCATTCCCCCTTGTCCTGTCGTGACAGGACATTGTGTTAGAGGAGTTTAAATCTCCCAGACCTGGTGTTCCACTCTCCTTGCTATTCTTACCTGGCTCCAGTGTGAAGGCGTTAATTCAGTCTTTTAAATGTTGCTACTGAACTCAGGAAGATGTCTCATGTGTGCAAAGTTAAATAAAACGTGTATTTCTGCAGCCCTTTGGTTTTACTAATTTTCCTCTGCTGACTTGTGGGTAGGGTTTCCTTATGTTGCTACATGGGCAATTTAGTCTGTATAGCATGAGAAATTGGAGGGCAGACGGGGAAAAGCTGCACCAGCTCCAGGGTGTGTATCTTCTGCATTTCTTTCCCAGAACAAAGTGCAGATGTTTCTGCCTTCGAAAATGAAATGCAACTTGCCTAGATCCACAGTGTGCTTTTTATGAATGAATTTGGTATGTGTGTCTGTATCTTCATTGTGTATATTAGGATTTTTGGCTGCTCTGATTCAGTGGGAGAGGTTGGTTTCAGCTGTGCACCCTTTCCCTGGTGGGTGCGATGCTCTCACCCAAAAGGTGCTGTCCGTAGAGAGAGGAAGGGTGCTGCGGGGTCTCCTAGGGATGATGGGGATGGTTGACATAACTCATTTGCTGCAGGAAAGGCACACTGCCCATTTGCTTCTCTTATGCAAGGTTTGTCAGTGGAGGTGATGTGACCATATGCTCCTATTATACCTAAAAACCTAGTTAAAGATAAAGAAATTGGGAAGCTGTGTTGGTTGGTGAAAAGCTGGCAAACGCATGATGCACACTTGGAAAATGGAGAGCTTGTAAATAACATAGAATGCATGTGTCTGTGTGGTGGGTTCTCGAGATGAGGTGAAAGGCAGCCAGAAGAAACATTTTGTTGAAGCAGCAAAGGGTTGCTGTGGGAGAGGAGGAGGAGAGAAACATCTCTGTCATCTTGTGCTCAGCTCCGTGTTGATAATGTTCTTAACAACAGAATGTTGTGTTCTCCTAAGGTGTTTGCTCCTTGCTCACGCATCCTACGTGGCACAGCAGAGTTAAGCCAGTAACTTCCCTGTCCTACTGCTGCTTATCTGGGTGCTCAGGTTCTGCAGCTGTGACTCACAACCACAGTTTTTCCAGTGGTGTGCAGGGATGCTAAATGCCTCTTGGAGTGTAGTTGGATGTTGGATACTCAAAGTCTTGAGATATGCAGAATTCGCTGGGTTTCTGGCAACTGCTCGTTTCTCATACAAGTCATGGGGCACCAGCCAAAAACTTGTGATCTTTTCTCCAATCTGCTCAATGTGATTTTTGCTGTTACCAGCCTTCTGCAGATTCAAATACTGACCCTGTGTTGCTTTGGAAAAAGATTAATTAAGACTGGATTCTGCTTTTACTACCTTTTTGTTATTTTGGCAAAGAAAATTCAGAGCTCAGGTTTTTCTCTGACTGGTCAGGTTCATAGAGCAACATGATTAATGATTTCTCTTGACAACTTCTGGTAATTATAATTTTATTAAGGCCCAAAAATAAACAATGCAATCTTCTCATTTGCCCTGCATAACATGGCTTGTATAATTTCTCCCAATAATTATCTCATCCAAACCCAATAGCTTGTCACGGAGATCTTAGTAAACTTTTCCACTGGGGTTCTACTGCATTCTGTCAGCACAGCTATGGGAAAACGTGTGGCTCTTTAGTTTGTTCATAGAGATAGAAGATAGAGGACCCAAATTAATTATTTCACTTAACAAGATTAATGGAAGGAAATGTGGCATGCTCCTTTGTGTTATCAGTTATTTATAGAATTTCTTCAAGTGAAATACTCCTTGCTATCTGATTACCAAAGGCTATTCACTTTGTCATGAAGCTACTAAACAGACCGATTTTTATATCATTGCTTCAGTTTGTTGCTTCACTCCAAACAGAAGCAAATAGGAGGAGGAGGAGGAGGAGGAGGAGGAGAAGAAATGTCTGTACAGAAACATTCATTCTTTTTCTTTTAAACCGGGCCTTGTCTGTAGGGTTTTGCAGTGTGTGCTGGCATTGGCATTGGGGATCTATCTTGCTTGCTTGAACATTTTCTTAACAGACTAGAAAAAATGATGCTTGATTTTGGCAACATGCCCTCTTCTCAAGACCCGTTTCCTGCTTCAATTAATGCAGAAAGACCACACTTAGCTTTGGTTGTCCTCTCTTTGCCCCAGTTCGGGGAGTGCTCTAACAAAAAGGAAGGAGAAAGAAGCTTGGACACTATTCCAAAACAAGCTGAAAAGTATCTGAAAGTATCTGTAGGAATATAAATATGAGTAACATAATTTAACATACAAACTCATTTTGTATGTCACTGAAATGCACCAAGAAAGTGAAATACAGCAGCTGTTTAAAAGGTCACAACTGACCTATACAAATATTGAAGATAGAAAGTGAAAACAAATGATGTATATGATGTGTGTGTGAGAAACATGCAATTAGATAAACATACTTTAAACATCTGGTTTTCAGTTTGATTTGCGTATGGTCTCCTGTGAAAGTCGCCTTGAGTTTTTGAAGCATTCTTTGAGTTATGGAGCATAGTGTTTTTCAAGAACCAGGATTCACTTAGCACTGGTGCAATGTTATCTTAGAAGGAAAACAAATTATAGATAGAAGTAAATAAAATAAATGAGGATCACACAGTAAAACACAGGCCTTACCATCTGAAAAAGAGTAGCTGTAACTGGTAGATCGTAATATCTAGTTTAGAAGTCTCTATGAGAAGCAAAACTAAAGCCTGGAAAATTCTTGGTGAATCCAAAAGGGGATGGATAGGTGAGCTATATGTGTGCGCATATGCTTCATTTTAAATTGCTTTAGCAAACTTTAAAAGATATTTTTACAAACAGCATTTTATAAAAACAAAATGTTGGAAGGTTTTTTCCAGCCAGAAACTTCTTAAATATGTATCCAAGTCTACGCTGCCTTAACCTGTAGGAAATACAGGTCTTACTTCAGCGAAGCGTTTAAGCATGTGGATAGTTCAGTACTCGTGCTGGCTTCAGTCAGGTTACTTTTTTCCTTGAATTTGGAGACGTGCTTAAATCTCCCGTTGAGCTGGAGTCATGCTGCCAGCTTGGCCAGCATTGCTCCTCTCCTCTGTCAGCCACAGGGCGGGTCGGTGCCAGCGGCGGCCGAGCTGCTGCTGCGGATCTGCCCCTGCGTGGCACCTGCCTTCCGCAGGCACCGCAGCAAGGGCAGGGCGGGTTGGCTCAGGCTCTCTCCCCTTTTACGCTTCTTTCACCTGAAAGCTAAAAATGCAAGCACTGAATGCTCCCTTGATTAAGTTAAATCAAACCACAGCTCACAAGCTGTTCAGTGACTTTCTGAAAAATGTAAATGTGTAGGCTTATGCTACAGATATTCCTGTCACAAATTTTGTTAAACACCTCAGTCAAACGCTGTCCTCTAGCATGTCTTGTGTCGAGGGCTATCACAGGGAACGCTTCCCATGGACATAGCCCTTCTGACAACACATCCAGTGAGTTCCTGATGCCTATGTGGGAATGAACAGCGCGTGGCCAAAGAAACGGACTGTATGGAGTGAAAGGAAACAGAAAAAAACCAAACAAAGCCCCCGAGCTGCAGCATTTAAATGTCTTTTTGAGTGCTTTTGAGTTTTTTAAGACATTACAGAGATACCAGTCTTGGAAAAAATAGTATTTCACCACTTCTTTTAGTGCAAGTTCTTCCAGGCTGGTCCTGACTGATGATTACACAATACTTCATAAAATATAGTATTATTGTAGGATTTAATGACACTTATTGACTACTTTTCCCTCTCTGATTCTTTTTTACTGTGGCCCTTTAATACTGCATCTTCAAATGTTTAGAAAAGAGGGCTAGCAGGTTCACTAACTAAATATACCATGAGAACATGGAACTCACATAAGGTCTTAAATAGTCAAAATATTTTCTGTTTGCAGTTTTTGTGAGGTTCAGATGGTGGTGTTTTTCCCAGGACCAAATCTGAGAAAAATAGAGAGGATGAAAACAAATGGGTTTGATTTTTCTCTAGGTATTCAATCACGTAAGCACATAGTAGCTGAAAATCTTTATAGCACAGCTACATATTTATAAAACACAACGTTTTGCTTTGATTTGCTTCTGAGACTCATATAACACTGCAGTGGATGAATGAAAGCAGAAGTGGAAGCAGAGTTCCTGTTGCAATTTGAAAGGAAGTAACAGATGGAGCAAAGAGAAAATCTCTAGTCTTTCTAGCCTACATTTTCTCTTTGCCATCTGATCAGTATAACGGGACATGTTCCCACCGGGGTCTCTGCAGGTTGTGAAAACTATAATAGTTGCATCGAAGATCACCCCTTATTGTAGTTCTATCATATGGTTTATTCTCCTCTCTCTTTTTCAGATAAGTATTTTCACTTTTCGTTCCTTTAAGTAGGTTGGTTTAACATTTCTGCACCCCACTGATATAAAAGGGTAAACACATAGTTTCACTGGAGTTGGCTGAGCCACACCAAAATGTGTCAGCAAAGGTCCCGACCCATTCTGTGCATGCAAACATGTCAGTCTATTAGGAACAAACACAAACCTCCTCTGTTTAAACACCAGTTCAGCTTTAATGGAAAATTTCTGGATAATGTAAAGTACAATAGAAAGGTCATAGCTTTACATGCTGTTAAAAAATGGAATTTGCCATTTTCCTGATTTATTGTGGTACTAGGCTGCTTTGTTGTATTCATCTGGATGCATTCGAAATCTGAGACCTGACATTGTCGTGCAAATGTGACTGATGAAAGGTCTACCTATTGAAAGTACTTATTAAATATCCTGCTTAGCCATAAGCGTGAAGCATTTTGTAAGTACTGAACTTGGTTTTGAGTTGTGAAGAGGCCCAGCAAGCTCTGAGCACTGCACAGGCTTGCCCCAGCAGCCTGCTCCATTTCCTTACTCACGTCCTGCCAGCCACCTCCGAGTTCATTATCCGCCAAGGGGGAACAGTGCTTTTGCAGTGACAGAAAATGCTCACTTAGGGCAATCAAGAGATATCAGTATCTTCTTTCACTTGAGGCCTTAAGGGAGGGCTTAAACCTGATGCAATACACTACCTTTTAAATTTTAAGGTCTGAATGAACTCTGTAAGTGTTTCAGCGTCCTGTAATGTTGTTAAAATCACATCTTTCTATTTGAAGAAGCAGTGGTTGCTGAAAGTGCCTGCATCGTAGAGTTTCTTCGGTGGTGTTGGGTTCTTAACTGGTTTAGCGGAAATGTTGAAGATACAGAAAATAGTTCTTCTTTTAATAAAAAGTTAATTTTCAAGAAAGTAAAAATATTTTTTTCTTCTAAAAATCATAAGTTTATTACATCTAATACAAAGATGTAACGATAAGAGAATTTCCCTGGATGCTAAGGTATTAGTGCACATCCCTTGAGCATCTCTAAGATAGAGAGAGAAATTAAAATGCTGAAAATAGAAGGCATCAAAATTGTGGATTTACAAAACAAAATCAAAAGTTATGAGGCTGCAAATGTGAATGCAAATATGGACCTGCTCTTATAAATATAGAATAAACTCAGGCCTCTAGAGAAGAAGCTTGGGAAATGAGTGCAGCATCCATCTGTAGTCATTACAGAATAGTTAGCACAATGTTAAGAGCCAAAAGAAGTATGTGCTGTGATGTATGTATATTATACTTGCTCAGTTGTATGTATTTTAGAATAAAATAACCTCCTATGAAACGTTTATTAGTTGTATAGAGTGCTTTGAAGGGCTGAAAAAGGATTCAGAACCTGGCATTCAGGTATAATAGCATTTTAAATGCTATTCTAAAATGTTTCATGCAGCTTTTTCTGATAGAAGATACTACCTGTAAAGGTGTTGTTTTCTTTTTTTTTTCCCCCTTAATTTGTACTTTCTCCTCTATTAAGTTAAGATGTCTGGGTAAGAAATGGGGAAAACATCTTAAATCTGTTCTGTAACCTTATTTGATTTGAATGCAAATTACTAGATTTGAATACAAGTAACTAATCAGTCAGTCCTGTGCTGCGTTTTGAGACAAAAACATGTGTTCTTCAGTAATACCGGCGTAACAAAATTGGGGGGAAAAAAGTGGCAACATCATTAAGATAGAAAATTTGTCTTTGTTAGCAGCTAGCTTTCATTCAGCGTGTTCTGAGGAAAATGACATTCATCAGGTGTCAGGCTCACTTGGTTTCAGTGACCCACCTGAGAAGGGATCCTTTTTGTCCCCCAAGAAAGGGCCGTAACGAAGCCCTCGAGGGCCAGCTGGCTATGCACTTGGCGGTGCCTGCAGAGCAGAAGGTGCCCCAAGGAGCACGAGAATCTTTGCTGCCGTTTTGGACCATCTGGGATATTCAGCCTTACGCTTCAGGGTATAAGCTAGTCTCTAGATCTTGCAGGTCAAGGTAAAGATGAAGTGGGGCTGGGGAGCAGGTGGTGGGCTATGCACACCTGCCCGCTCACCCCAGTCTTGCACTGTTCTCCGAAGCAGCGGGTGCTGGGACTGACACAACACCAGCGCTCTCTGATACGGGCTGCTCCAGAAGATGGACCTCCGGTCCGATCTGGTACTGCAAGCCCTGGCTAGACTCATTAGCTAAAATCCATTAGTAGATCATAAGATCATCACAGACGTAGTTTCAACCTGCCTGAATTGGGAGATAGCAAGCCAAGCATTATTACCTGAAGGAACAGGGTGGCTGGGGAGTGAGTGGGTTCTCCTCCAAGTCCTCTTTTCTTTCTTCCTTGTTTTCTAAAATAATCTTCTCCCTAAACATGTACCTGTCTGCTGTTTGCCTTCACCCCATAAAAGTAAATGTATCCTGGTTTTTAAAAGCTGGATGTGCAACAACTCTAGTTTTCAGTGAGCTGCAGGTATCCATGCTATGCAGAAACAGTAGTATCAAGAAAAACTTAACCACCTTTCTCTTGTATAGCCTATGGGTGTTTTTAACCTTACCGAATGTCTGAAGACATCCGAGTTGTGTCATCTGTGTTACAATTGAGATTTTAAATAGATAATCGACAGCAAGACATACAAAGGTTTTTAACGTCAGAAGACTGTTAGAACGGCATATATAGTGTCGGCAGGCAGCATTCTCTTTTCCTGCTCCAGAAAAAAAGGGAAGCAGCTATATGAAACGCTAATAATCTCACTGTGGTTTTGAATAGACTAGACTTGAGAGCCTTGAGTATTTTTCCTTTTCCCTTTTAACTGCAATTTTGTTATTGTATTGCTGCCCCCATCTCTGCTAAATATGGCTTTTGAAATGTAAATCATATCATGTTCTCAGAGATGCATATGACACCCTCAGCACTGTTCCTCTTTGCACTTCAAAGAGCTGTGCGGTCACACTTTGCATCTCAGCAAAATCACAATATTTGCCTTCTGAAGATCTTCTTTAATGTGTACAATCAATCCCTGATAATGTGTTTTGGGTTTTTGTTCCCTGGAGACTGTTAATTTTAGTGTTGCTACAGGTCATCAGGAAACATAATCTCTTCTTTTTTAATTTCTCAGTGAGCGTGCCTGAGGGGAGAGGAGCACAAGAGAGGAGAGACAATTGAACATCATTGGCCGAGACCTGAAAAAATGGTGCTGGATGAACAGAGGATTAGAACTTAATTGTAAAAGGGAAATAAAGTCTTGGCAGGCGATTTGCTTCATTTCTGCATTCATCATGTCCCAAATCTTCTGGCTGGCTGGTTGATGGGACTGTCCAACGCTTCCTACTTAGGTTCAGTGCAGATCCCCTCTGCCTACGGATCGCAAGACCTGGGATCAGGTGGGAACTGGATGGTGCCAAATATGGGAATGGAGAGAGAAATGGACTCTGACGAGCTAAGATGGAAGTGACTTGAGAGCTCCAAGCTCAGCAGTTGTCTCCAGTAAGGACAGGTTAAGACGGGAATCTCAAGCTTCACTGGGAGAGCAGTATGCAGGAAGCTGGTTTTCAGGCCACAAATGCTTTCACAGGTAAGGATTTCTGTTCTAGTTCAGCTTATAGTTTTGGGACAGTTTACTCGAGTTTAGAAGATAAATTGAATAGGTCCTTGCTGTTGTTAGCACCTTGTAGTACTTTCAGTTTAAATAATAATTTAAAACAGTTCACTTGGTGGACAGTTCAACATTTGTATTAACAGTGAGTAACAGAGTTATCCGTATTTCAGACCCTCTGAAACGGATGGCTGCAAGCCTTAAGGAAGATACATCTCAGCTTTCCTCATTAAAGTACTCATTAACAGCTTAACAATGGGTGGCCTCCTAGGTCAGTATAAAATGTAGTCTGTTAAGTTGCTCTTGTGTTCAACATGGGAGTTTGGCGAGGGCGCAGGATGAACACGGTTCCTATTAGGAGGCTTCTCAGAAACATGTCAGCGCTGAGCTTTATCTCGTCAGCCAGAGCACATCTCTGGGCAGAACTTGGCAGGTACCTTCTTCTTGTCCTCCCTCCTGCCCTGCACCATTGATGTGCTGCAGTGCTTGAACTGGCAAAACTGGAGGGTTTAAACGGTAACCATTTCACCTGAGTCCAATGTATTTCCCTGCAGATACTTTGAAAATAATGTAATGAGAAAGAGGATGCCAAGGTGGTGTCTCTCTCTGAGGAAAGCTCCCTCTAATGTAAAGTCCACTGGAGCTGATTCAGTGCTTTCCTTGTCCGGACTGGTTTCTGATTTGAGAGGTGGGAGAAGGAAACGGGGATCAGAAGATCCTGCTGCTTTGTTTCCACATCTGCTGGCCAGTTGAGACCCTGTGAGAAATGGGTAGAAAATCAACTGGATATTCCTCTTGCTTTAGTAGGTCTAGATAATGGGTTAGTACCACAGTGTGAGTTAGTGATGTGCAAGACTTTTATTTTTCCAATTTAAAATTCTTGCCTTTGGAAGAAGTTTACAGGATTGTGGGTTGCATGTATGGGAAGATCATTTTTTGTCTCCGGCTGCTTTAATCTAGGCAGCTTG
The DNA here is from genome assembly GCA_013400755.1 of Pelecanoides urinatrix. Classification (NCBI taxonomy): domain Eukaryota; kingdom Metazoa; phylum Chordata; class Aves; order Procellariiformes; family Procellariidae; genus Pelecanoides; species Pelecanoides urinatrix. The sequence goes on along the minus strand of VZTQ01008425.1, from coordinate 165,688 downwards.
CTGCTCTAGGAGCTCTTCCCAGGAAGGAACAGCAAAACTGTTCATTTCCCTGTGGGCAGGTTCCCACTTTGTCCTTTCCCAAAGCAGACCCACCCTCAGAGGCCGGTCCCACCCTGCTGACTGCAGCGGGGTGGCAGCTCTGTGTCTGGCTGCCTGCACCAGCACATCGGTTTGGAGCGGTAGCGCAGTTCTGAACGTCTCCGTTGCCTCGCGTTGCTTTGATTTACAACAACGTTTCCGTGCATGTCAGCAAGACGCGTCTTGAAGGAGAGAAAATGGGAAGCTTTTCTCCACATGTGCTCCAGCGCTGATGGGAGATGTGAAGTCTGGGACCACCGTTTTTTTTTTCTGGCTCTGCCTGGCTGGCAGCACTGCTACAGCTCCCTGCTGCCGTCCTGGTCCTGTTTGTGCATCTTCCTCCTTGCTGCTCTCTGCGAGCCCTCAGCTTATTCCTAGGAGTTTTTGCCACTCCTTTGCTCTCCACCAAAATTCCTACTGTGTGGATATCTGTTCTCTTCCTTACCTGCCCTGCCTCTGTGGCTCTCTCCTTTGCTAAAAACCTTACTACCTTCAGCACCCTTGCAATATTGTATTATTTTCTTTCCACCTTTATGCTCTTCTGCCACAGCACCTGCTATGCCTTAGCTCCCAGAAGGTAGGGGTTGTTGGCACTGTGATCAGGGTGCTTGGGCAGTGGGGTGTCAGAAAGCTGTTAACCTCGTGACTGCTGCTGGGTGGAAGAGACCTGGCTAATAGTGCTGCATAAAATTCAGAGAGATGAACCTGGGGTCCCTGGAGGCCCAGGACAACAGTCAGATTGTGGTGACAACCCAGCAGGTTCAGACCTATTCTGGAGACTTTAACAGCGTGAAGGTTGCTTGGTCTCTCATAAGGAATTCTTATATTCTTTTGGAGTTGCCCTCAGGTAAAGATATTAATAAACATTTTCAAATCTTGGTAGCTGTACTAAAGAATTATTAAACATTGAGTTAAGTTGCACCATTCGTTCAGAAGACTTGTAAAGGAAACGGGCAGGAGACTTGTAAAGGAAACAGGTTGAAATATCATTGCTTTATATGAGGAGAAGGCAAGGACTTCTGTTTCTTCCACCTTTTATCAAATTGATGTCCATGTTTGCTTTTTGGAGGTCTTTCTTGTTCCTTGTTAGATTTATATAATGCATTCAGCAGTAAACAGTGGATAGGTATGTGTTTCTTAGAGAAATTTATTGGACTGTGTTATGCTAATTTGAGAGTTATAATAAAAGTGTAATGGCGGGTGCATATGGTTGCTCCTCTGATCCTTGCTATACTGCTCCTTTTGTTTTACTGGAATGCCAGTTTAGCTGTAGGAGAAAACAGTAGCTGCTAGTGACAGAGGGGGCATGACCACATGCAGAAGGGAGCTAATTTGTACAGAAAAAGCTTTGATATCTGAAACCTGTGCAGTGTCAACACTGAATCTATCCATGCTAAGTGATTGCAGCTATTGCAACAATTGGAGTAATCATTTCAATTTACAACTGAACAGAGTGCTGGCAAAAGCAGCCTGGGAGTATGATGCCTCTGTGTAGCCACCTTCAGAGTATTTCGTAAACCTCCTTTCCACGCTGCTAATCACTGTGACCTGGAAAGGCTTACAGTTAAGGCTTGGAGATATTTTGATCCTGTCTGTACGCTCATTTTATTGGCACAGATGCCAAAGCTGCCCTTTTTTGCAGATGGCTCTTGTTCCAAGAGATGGGCTCATCCAATCACTTTATCATATATTACCAAACAGTACCTTATGGTTAGAGCTTTTTCGCTTTACTGGCTAAATATTAATTTCAATAGATCATGCAAGTATAATAGGTTCAGGATTACCGAATGTAGAAAAGGCAATGGAAGGGAAGTGCTTCTGGGCTTGATTAGGAAAGAGATGGCTAAGCCTATGATGGTAAAAGGCAATTTGAGTGACAGCAATCATGAAAGAGCGAGCTTATCATTCTTCAGAAGGCAAGAAGAGAGAACTTGAGAATAAAAGCAATAGTATGCGACAAAGTAGATTGTATTCAGCTCATAGAACTGATAGGTAACATTCCTTGGGAAACAAACCTAAGAAATTCAGGGAGGCTGGCAATTTCTAAAGGAAGTAACTTTTTCTTTTCCAGTCACAGTAAAAAATACTAAAAGCACAAATAAAAGGTGTCCAATAGCATAATAAAAAAGTGTAAGAGGAGACAAAATTGCATGATCTGAAAATTGAGGGCTGATACAGAAAGTGGAAAGTAGATATGTTACTTGAGATGAGTGTAAAAGAACATTAGAAGAATGTAAGGGCCAAATCAGGCCAAGGCACAAACCAAAATGCAACTAATAAAGGACACGGTTACAAGGAAACATGCTATGTTCTCAGTAGTAATAAGAGGAAGACTGAGTTTCTGGACTACTAGTTGAGAGGGAATGACAAAACTCATGATCTGATAGTGCAGAGAGGACCAAGTAGTTAATGACATTTTTCGCATCATTCTTTGCCAAAAAGGGTGACCTGTAATCAGGTGGCAAGAAAAGGACTGCTACCTTGAGAAAGGTAAGAATTCCAAGTAGAGCAGGAACAGAACTGATTATAAACTAATGAGATAGGGTAGTAGATATTTTAGAACAAGCTGGAGCTTATTAAATTATCTCTGCAACATAAGGTGAAATAGCTGAAGCAATGCCTGAGCAATTAGTGGTTACATTGGAGAACATTTGGAGGACAGTCTAGGTTCAAAAAAAGCTGTGAAAACGCAAACACCACCTACATGTAAACTTTCCTGGGTCCTTCTTTTTCCCCTTTGGAGTAGATAGCTTAACTTAAATTCCTGGGGAAAAGTTTGAATCAAATAATCAACTGATTTTTTTAATAAATGGCCTGTAGATAATAACATGATAAATGAATTTGCATGTTTTTTTCCAGAAGGTACCTTGTCAGTGGAGCCTAATTTCCTTGAGAGTAGAGAAATAGTGTATCTTGATTTTTAGAAGGCTTTTCACCTTTGCATAAACAAAGTAGCAATATGGGCTACAAGGTGGGTACACAGTTGGCTGGAAAGCTGTTCTCGGAATAATTACTAGTGATTCATAGTCAAACTAGAAGGTTACGTCAAGTGGGATTCTGCCCCATTGCCTGAAAATATTCAATATTTTAATTAATGACTTAGATGATAGAATCTGCATGCAAAATTTCCAGATGACACCAGCCAGGGAGAGGACGTAAACCCTCTAAGCACAGGATTAGAATTCAAAATTAATGTGGTATATTGGAGAACTGAATAAATATGATGCAGTTCATCAAGGACAAGTTCTAAATTGTGGTTGGGCAGGAACAATCAGCTGTGCAAATCAAAATGTAGAGTAACTGGTGAGGCAGCAGGTCTGTGGAAGACAGACGGACAGTTGCAAGGGTTCAGAAAATGGGTATGAATTAACAATACTATGTCATGAATGTTATGCTAGAATATATGGACAGGAATTTGCAAGTAAGACTTGCAAAATAATTTTTCCACTCTACTTAGCATTTGTGTGGCTGGTGTACTATTTCTGCTCTGAGCAGTGCTCTTCGGGCCTGTTGGAAGCATCCAGAGAGGAGCAAAAGGAAGACCAGAGGTTTAGACAACATGACCCTTGAGAATTGAAAAAATGGTCTTTTTCAGGCTAGAGCAGTAATTCTCAAACTTTCTGAAGATGTTTTTCCTAGGTTCTGACGAAGCAGTGGGGATTTGTGCCAGGGCATGTGTCTGATGCACTGAGCTACGTGGCGAGATGTGGCCATGATACAGCAGTGCTTTGGTGTGATGGTCAGAAGGACCACCTCGCTTGTACACTTTTTGGCGGCCATGAAATACTAGGCCTTCTGCCTTGGCCACTCTCAGTGCTGTGCTAGTGCTAGGGTAACAGTGGTGGGGATCTTGGACAGCCAAGGTCTATTTTTTAAATGAGCTACTTTCTTCACCAGCGTGTGTTTTGCGTGCTAGTTTAGGAGAACAGTGTGAATCTGAAATCATCTCTCCATCATTGGGGAGTGTGTGTGGCACAGGGACATCCAGGATGATCAAAGGGTAAGGGGAACACTGTCGGATGGATTAGGAATCAGTCTATGAAGCCTCCTGACCTTGCAAGGTCAGCTTAGGTCCATCAGGATTTTATTAGCTCTGTCTCAGCTCTGTCAGACCTGCACTGACTTGGAGGCATTCCTGCCCTGTGACCCTCAGCACTGCTAGAGGGATTATTAGCTCTGGCACTATGGAAACCAGAATAAATAGTAAGAGGTTGCTCTGTGCAGTGGGCCCCTGCCCTTCAGTCTAGCATTGACTTTTCCTGTCACCTTCTGATCCCTTTCTGTCATAGCTTCATATCTTCTCCCTCACACCTTTCCCTGTGGAAGTGATGGCACCCTCAAATCCTTCCATAATCCCTTGCAGCCTTATGTCTCAAGGTCAGTGTCGCTGAAGCTTGACCTTGGGCCATATCCAGAGAGGCCAAGTTACTCCCAAGGAGCAACTCCTCAGCGTGGCTGATACTCCTCCAGGCCCTGCTTTAGCAGAGAAACTGAACTCGTCTGTTAGGAGATCCTCATGCTCATAGGAATGCCGCTTGGTGGAGCTTCTCCAGTCCCCCCACCTCTCCTCTGTATCCCCCTGGCGCCCAGGACCTCTGTTGCATTTCTTATCTTGTGTTTCAGGCTTTCCCAACCTCTCTCTGCCTCTTCCCCCATCAGTGCCCAAATCCCCTCTCTCTGTACTGAGGCTCCTCCATCCCTCCCCCGTATGTACATCTGATCTCACTTCTCTTCTAGATTTCTTAGCCTTCTGGTAATTTTCCTGCTTTTCACTGCTTTCCTTCACCTTCTTTTGTTTCCAGACCTCTCCCACTTCCAGACCAACTCACTACAACTTAATTCCAGGTTGTCTAAAAGCCTCTTGCCCTCTTTTCTAGACTCAACCCTTCCTCTCCTCGTCTGCCCTTCTCTGGGGTGAGTACCCTTCCCCACCTCACATCTCTTCCACAGTGACTTCTGCTGGTTTGTGTGGGACCTTTCTTTGCAGGAAGGTGATCGGAGAGCCTGCCACTTAGTTTGGCTTCTCTCCCATCATCTTGTTTTCCTTAACTGCTGGCGTTTTGGGTGGAGATGTCTCTGGCATGGGGGTGGTAGTTCCAGAATAGGGAGGTTCCTTGAGGGGATTACATGGGAGACCAGATAAATTGCTCCAGCAGATTGCATATGACCCAGTTGGCCATTAATCGTTTAGAGGATGGAAGAGTGAGAGAAGATGTGATAACCATTGAAAAGTATATGGAAATTTCATGTAAAGAGGAAGGTAATAGAAACTGTTTTCTAGTTCTGCTGGGGATAGAGCAAGAAGTAACAGACAAGTTTACTGTGGTGGGGAGATTGAGGTTAGACATTAGGAAAATATTTCTAATGGTAAGGATAGTTAAGAACTGCAGCCGATTGCCTAGGGAGGTTGCAAAGTCTCCGTCACTGAAGGTTTTTAAGAACAAGTTAGACAAATACCTGTCAGGAATGGTTTATGTATAGTTGATCTTGCCCTGGGGCAGGAGGGTGGACTTCATGAGAGCACTTCCAGCCTTACTTTTCTGTGACTCTATTATTGCCGGTTCCCTGGATAATAAATGTCCATCTTTAAGGTTAGCAACCCACCTGCACTACTCTATCATCTCAGTGTGTTAAGTAGATTCTGTTGAGCTCTTGGAATAATTTATAAAGGATAGATTAAGAGTCCTATGTGTTTACAGTCTTGACTCTCTTTTTCCTGGAGTATTGCTCTGTTGCATTTCTTCTAGCCTGGCCGCCTTCTTTAAACATCTTATTTTTGGGAGTATGACATATGTTTCTATGTCTGTGCAACTTGTATAGAAATGTTTTAATGTTACAGAAATACTGCATCCATTCTTCTGTTTCACAGTATGCAAGTATTTTAAGAAAAGCTTTTACCACTCTTAAATAGTAAGCATATTTAAAAGGTAATTATTAAGAATAATCAAAAACAGGGCAAAGCCAAAGCAACCACCCTTTGAGGTTGTTTTCTTTATAATGAATAAAACTGTGTGTGATTTACTTAGCATCAAATATATAACTGGTGTATCTGCTGCTTGGAATTATAATTGAGGCTCAATGTAAAACAGCAAAACAGGTTTGAAATGCCTTTTAATAAGTATATAATGTAATTAATATTAAAAGGAGTTGAGAACTCATTTATACATTAACACAGGTCTCCCACATTGCTGCTGTCATTATTTGCATGATTTTCAATTACAGATAAACATTTCATTTAAAAAGTACAACTTGAATATGTAGCAGAGCATTCTCAACCTCTTCTGTTCCGGTTTTGTTTTCATCTGCCTGTTGAAGCTAGTCTGGCCTTCCTAAAATCTCTGCAATTTTCTTAGCAAATGCATTCTTGTTTTATGAATTTTCAAGGTTACTGTGTCACCCACAGACAACTCTTACTGTCTCTTAGTTCCTGGGAGAAACAGATGCAGTGGCTCTTACTAAGCATACAGATAGTAACAGATCGCATTCCATTGTATTCCCTTAGATATTTTATTAGTGTGCAATTTTTGGAGTACATGTAGTATTCTCAGCAAAAATACATGAAAGAAGATACAGCCTGGGTCTCTAAGAGTTTGCTATCTAAATATGTTACACTCAGTAAGTAGCATTTGGTGAAACTGTTTTAAGTATAGTAGTGCATAGCTTCGAAGTCTCCTCTTCAGGGTTAAATGCTTTAATAGAATTACAGGAGAGTGAGAAACTGTGAAAATCAATTCGCGAGCAGAAGTGCCATGTGAGAGCGGTAGCTTTTGGTCACAACCTAGTTCTTCTATTGTCCTTAAGGTCAGTGATTAGAACAGCAATGCTTTTTGCTTTAGGTTGCTCTTCAGAACCTGGAGGTCAGCTTTTAAGTTTTGATTCCAAACTTCATGTAGGTGAAACATTGTTTTCTTCTTTTTTTCCTTTCACCTCAAGAAAACAGATAGTTCTCTTCAAATTGGTTGAAGGACTGTTTAATCTGTACCTAGACAGATACTGCCTTTGCTAATTGGACTGTGGCAGTCCTTATGCAAATAGAGCGGCATTTCATAGAATCATAGAATCACTAAGGTTGGAAAAGACCTCTAAGATCATCAAGTCCAACCGTCAACTAACACCACCATGCCCACTAAACCATGTCACTAAGTGCCTCATATACACGTCTTTTAAATACTTCCAGGGATGGTGACTCCACCACTTCCCTGGGTAGCCTGTTCCAAGGCCTGACCACTCTTTCAGTAAAAAATTTTTTCCTAATGTCCAATCTAAACCTCCCTTGGCACAACTTGAGGCTGTTTCCCCTCGTCCTATCGCTTGTTACTTGGCAGAAGAGACCAACCCCCACCTCACTACAACCTCCTTTCAGGTAGTTGTGGAGCGCGATGAGGTCTCCCCTCAGCCTCCTCTTCTCCAGACTAAACAACCCCAGTTCCCTCAGCCGCTCCTCATCAGACTTGTGCTCCAGGCCCTTCACCAGCTTCGTTGCCCTTCTCTGGACACGCTCCAGCACCTC